>DWQW01009412.1:0-12977 GCA_018249695.1 Heliconius erato demophoon
AAATAGGGCATTGTAAATATTATTGAAAAAACTCTGAGCGCCAGTTAACGCTGCCGTTACTAAGTTTATAGTTTCGCGTAAGTGACTCACAAACCTAATTTCCATCTTTGTATGAAACATAAATCTGTGCTGCATTGTAGCTGCTAGCTTATTGTGGTTCACGACGACGACGCTACAATTTCTACGGATGTAGAGTTGTAACGAGTGTTCTGTAATATTCTGGATATTGAAAATTAAAGTTTTTTATGTTTTTCTTAGTTGTTTAAACTTAACCACTCCTCAATAATAACTCAAATTTATTGAATTAAAAAATATATAGTTAAACGATAGCAATCGCTCACTCTTAATTAACTTTGTTGAAGCATTTTGATACAAACGATGCACGCATATTACAAAATAAGTAATTATAAGTCAGAAACATATTCACATCACAAGCCCTAGTTTTCAAATAAAAAATCTTACTATATTTATAAATGTATAAAAAAACTAATAACAACGTAATCTAAAGTCATGTAAAGCTTATTAAAAAATCTTTCTGACAAAGTAAATCGTTGTTGTTATCCTTTTTAGCGCAATTCTCGTCCTAACTCGCACAATTGCTTCGAAACCTGCCATTTCCGAATAATTTCTGTGTAACCGCGATTTAAAGGAGCTCTCTAAACTCTGTTACACAAGTTAGCTAAGTGGATCAAAAAACAGAGGGGAAGGATTGTTAAACTCGATTGGAACCAAAATATAAGAATTGTGCGTTTATATTGTAAGATGGTGTAATAATGGATATTTGAACGTTTGAGATTATTTTGATAAAGAATAAAATATTTAATTACTATTTTTACATTTAATTAATAATTTGAACCGTGTTGCAGAGGCACAAGTGTACGTCTGTAAACATGACGTCGAACACACAAGTGTTCGATTCTCAAGAATGAAATATTTAACATTTTCACATCCTCGCTCTGGTAACAAAGCAAAGCGTGGCGTTAAATTTGGCTACTCTGTTGAGTACGTAAACGAGGCTGTAGGTCTGTTGACCAACAGCCTTGATATTTGGGCGGAAAGTAGGAAACGGATTTTTAATGGGGGCGGAGTGTCTAACCACGAAGTTCCCGGGTTCCTGGGTTCAAGCTGTATAGGCATCAAGCAGGGAAGGCAAAGAAAATTTAGTTTTAAGAAAATTCGATCCTCATTATGTACTCAATTTTGAGACATACGCCGAGATTTTGTCCACCGAAGTGGAAAAATGAACAAAATTTAATTAGACATTACATTTCCCCGAGCGGGACTCGAACCCACACCCATCGCGTTAAGAGTCAGACATATTTGTACCTAATTCATGACACTTATTAATTCCTAATAATAACTGTGAAGCTCTATTTCTTGCTATTCTAATAGGGTTTCAGCTGAAAATACAAGAACATTTTTTTAATATTTTAGATAAAGCAAGGAAACGCGTCCCTGGGAGCAATAGCAACTGCACTCGCACATATCATAGTTAACGGCTTCCAATGCGTGTTAACTTCAATGCATATCGCGCGCGCTAACAGCGCGGCCGGGGACGAGGTCGGGGACGGGCCTCACTGACTGATAAGGAATATTTATTAGAAACAAACACCTGCGCTCTCATATCGATAGCCGAGTGCCTATTATTGACTCTACGTGTTATTATTTCATCCGTTAGCGATATAGAGAAAATGCAAAGATGCGCCAGATATTATCAGGGTAGTCGGATATTTTTAATTAAACATATTTTATTAATTATTTAGAGTCGCAAAATGTACATAATATGCCACATTAATGAAACATAATAAAATTGCTATTCTTAATAAATATTTAACCACACAATTTAATATGTAATTAATAATAATCATTCAATGAAATTAAATAAATTGCTAAATAATATACTTTTATAACATTTCGGAATATTATTACGATACTTTGTTTAACCAAAACAAATATACAAATAGATTTCAATATTATAACGACATTAATATTTTTATTATTATGAATTAATGAGATTCACGCTGTGAAATGGAAAGATATATAAGAATATTTATTTTATTTAGCTTTACTATAGAAACAACATTTTACAATTCAAATTTAATATTCTTTTTAAAAATTTAGAACAACATAAATTTAATATTACGCCTTTGAAATAAAATTCTTTAATCGGATTAGTCCCGTATATTTAGCGTCCGTCTGTCTGTCTATTATGACAGACGAAAGCCACCTCAGTCTACCCGTGACCACGGACTATTGTGTAAAGTGCTTGCAACGTGAGGCTTATAACAATATACTAAATATACACCATTAAGGCGGTTAAAGAGATCCATTTAAAATATGTAAAAAACGCGCGATGGCTGGTTCATTTTAATTATTTTTTTGCATTTTTTCGATCTGTTAACGAAGCAATGGACATTGAGTACCGCCACCTAACATGAAATGCTTTAAACATACGGCGGAAAGTGGGGAACAGAAACTTCGGAAAGGAAAACGGTATATCTTAACATTAGGTCCCCAGATTCCCTTTACCCACCATACAGTATGCGGGATACAGTTAGAATCTAAAAAAAACAAGAGAATTAAAGATCTTATTAAGTTTTAACCCCAAATAACATTCATGGGGTAACATAAGTTCTATATAATATTTACCACAATCCAATGGCTATGCTGTAGTGCTTCTCTTATTACAGTAGTTAGCTACGAGTCTATAATTTCGTAGAGCGTGCTACGGTGCTACGGTCGTAGCTATCGGCTACGATTGCCTCTCACTTTGATTAAGCGTTATTGCCGTAGTAATCGACGCTACGGATAAATTTTATGTAGCGCTCCTCACAGTGGTCACTACAAGACAATATTTTATAATAAATATCTAAAACGATATATTATTATACAAAAAAATGATTTTTTTGTTCATATATACAATCTATAGATTGATTTATTAAATGATCAGTTTCATTTCTCTGTTGTAAGAAATTTTAAACAACTTACTTTTACTAATTAATTTGGATCTATATTAATAAAAATATGTAGTTATTTTTGTAAAAAAACTCTACAAAAATACAATTTGGAAATATGACATAAATAGCTGACTATACATGAGGGGACCATAATGTTTTCTCTTTTTATAACAAAATGAAATCCAAATACAAAACCAAAGTTTTTATTTGTATTAAGTAGAATATTTTGTCCTTAACCTGGCTAACTTAATTTTTACTTTAATAACTTTATTAATTATATATCAAAAAAACATATACATTTTTTCCTCACAAGTGTGACAAAAAAAACTTTAAATTCTTAGGGAACTTTTAGTTTCTCAGTCACTTTCTAAAATATTTTTTTCTACTTTCATTTGCAAAGTATTCTCATAGAGATGAGACAGAAGATCTTCTTAATCGTCAACGCTTTGGAGATCATCTTGATGAATATTTTCTTCTAATAAGTTCTCTTCGTCAGTCGGCTCGTCGGCAGATGCTAGTACAGTTTTGATTTAATTTTTTTGTAGATACTAGTTACTACTACTATCGTGGACTCATAATCCAAAAAAAATCACCATTATGCATGCTAAATCTTAATTTTTTATGCGTAGTTCAATAAAAATCATAATAAAGGTCAACACGTACGTTTTTAATCAATAAGACCACCACCAGAAAAAAATAATAATAATCTGTTATAAGTTACACATAGTAATGCTTAACTTTGCTTAACTTTAATTATTATAAGCATTCCATAAATACTGGAGAAAGGTCACGTAAAAAGCACGAGGACTCCCCGGAGGGCATGTATGAAGAGGTTGATGGCAGTGGACGAGGCGAAAGAGGTATATAGAGACCGTAGCGCTTGGCGCTCCATCCTCTCTGACTACTCCGCTAAGGATAAAGCGTGAAGCTATTATAGTATAGTATATAGCATTTCTCAAGAATCCTGTAGGATTTGGATGTAAAACTTATTACATGGAATCTATCATATTACCCAATTTCTTACTATTTTTAACTTTTTAAAGCGTAGCGAGGCTAACAGGAATGTGTCAGTGTCACAACACGCTGTCCTCTTTACGCCCGAGCGGAGACACTGCGCATTGAGTGTTGGAACCCAACAGTGCGCTCTTTTCCTGGGACATAGGAACGAAATGATTTCAATATTTATAATAATTATTAAGTATTTAGTTGGAATTGAACTCATAACCATAGGTTAGATACATAACTATTACAGGGAACAACAAAATATCATATTATTGTTAAAGCTATGAAAATATTTCTCAATTTTTATAAGATTGTAGTATTTTATTATAAATACTCGCTCGCATCCCGCGCTCAAACAATGTTTGGGTAATCTGTTCGACTAAAATATGTGCATCGTGCCACTAAAGCCTTGGACGGTAGCATTAGACTGCCTGCTGCGATATAAATTGTATGATTTAATAATACTAGCAGTAGGAAATATTGTCAAGAGACCTACATATTTGGAGGTTAGTTGTAGATTTGCTTTCCACTACTAGAAGTCCTAGTGGGCAGTGCAGTGTAGCGTTAAGTTCCGCAAATCAATTCGCAATGTCTTGAAATTAGGCGGTGCGTGGGGAATGGAGTGTTTTAAAATTAGGTTTCCTCTGCTTGCCTTGGTATATGAGGAATACAGCGTGAAGTTATTCTAACTTTAGTTATAATAATTATTAAATATCGTGACACAATTGTGTATAAAATGAACAAATAACAGAGAACATAATATCTTATTATTACATTCTATCTTCTTACTCAAGTAAATACAGGAACTGTAAATCGTTAAAAACAATTTAGTCCTGTTTTTACGCAAACAAAAATGATAATTCAAATTACCAACCCACTCGAACAAAGAAAGTTAGGATTTTGATTTTATTAAACACAGTTATTAGTACAGGACGGCGCGGGAGTAGCAAGATGTTATGTAAACAAAAGTTAATTGTAGCACTTTAGTAGGAGCTTTACGTTAAAACGAGTTTTATTTTAAAGGCCATTTCATTGAAAATGATTGCGTTAGATAAGGAGGCGGGAGCGGCCGAGATCACATTACTCAGCTGCCCGCGTCAAAAGAGTTCACCCGCTATTCACTGGGACTCTTTTATTTGAAACTCTTTAAAAATATTTCATTCAATCTTTGAATGAATCTTAATTTAGGAAGTAACTCGACGGAAGTGTTTTTTGTGTTCTGCAATAAAGATGCAATGGTGAATTGCTATCTCTCATATATGTATATCTTTATCTATTCTGTAAGATTTAGTTACTCACGTTGCGGGGTGGGTAGAAATAGCCGAGTATCAAAACTAGTTCTCTAACTTTTGCCTATTTTATATATTTTGAACGATATTTAACTCAATCCCGCGCAGTCTTTATCCAGATTCCGTCTTCTTCTACTTGACCTAAAAATCCCGCCTTTGCTTCCTACTCGATGTATTTTACTTTGCACGATTTTGAATATTGGTGTCTATTATCTGTCCTGTTCTACATCATAACACCCAGCCGTCGCTTTATACGGCGTCCTGAGATATATATTATCTCGAGTAGGAATCAAACTCACAATCACCTTGTAAGCAAACAGATAATTCCCAATTACTCCACGATAGCATCTATTTACTTTGTAAAAGCCATTATACACCGTGTTATGAGGAAGGCGGCGCGCTGAACGAGTGGATGCGTTTAATTATATCGCGTCAATAAATTATAAGAAACATGGCGCCGTTGGTACCTAATTGTACTCTCCGGCTACCGACGCGCGTCGTGCGAATTAATACTCCGCCGTAAATTGACTTATGTGTTAGTAATAGAATACGGGCAGATATGAACGACCTCCTGCCGATAGCGCGGTGCTTCGGCAAATTGATTATGTAGTTTGAAATATATGGATTTGAGTTAGAACTCTTATTTTTATTTTATTTTATGGGAAAAGACAAACAAGAAACTCTTTTGCTTTATGTGTGATAGATGATGGCACCTAAATACTCCAAGAAGTAGAAGAAGAGAATACGTACAGGCTCTATTATATTTGCAAGTTAGTGGACTTTTGGTTGAGGTTTGGTTTGGTGAGTTTGTCATTTGGTCAAAATGAAATTTAGAGCTTGAATTTTCTTCCGAGTGAAAACAGAATTTGACATATAGATCTTCTATTTTTTTGTTAATGAAGTTGAGAACAACAAATAATTTAGCTCATATTTAACTTTTTTTTTACTTTCTATACTGTTCACTTACTTTTTATTCTATATTTCTTACTTTCTATAAAAAATCAGCTTTACGCTGTGTATGTATCAATGACCGTTTGAGTTAAATTGTGGAAATTTTATACATTACAAGAGGTTTTTAACAAATATACTACATTTCATGCATATTAATAAAATGATTTATAAGTTATGAAGAGCTCAAAAATGGCTGAAAATTATTTCTGTAATATACATTGCGCGTTCCCAGCTTTTTGACTTGGCTAGACGTAACCTCGTATAAAATAATATTATTAATGTATCACACATAATACTTAATCCAGTTACGTGGAATCTTTTTCTGAATAATTTAGGAACATATAAATTATATGTTTTTTTATTTTGTTTTTATAAAAAACGTTAATCACTTCTGATTTCTAACAATATTCTATTGTTAGCGTACTCGTGTAATAGAGGGTAGATTTAGGTGGAAAATAACTATAATAGCAGTGGAATTGTGTCAATCGGGGGCAGTTGCTTGTAGGCAACGGCCCCAATTGGAAGGAAACTAGTGTGAAGTATTGTTAGTAGGTGATACATATCACTTATTGCAATTACATAGTATCTCTTTCAAAATAGTTTAGAATCATATAGACGATATGTGTTTTTATCGTGTTTTTTTTAAAAAACGTTAACCACTTCCGATTTCTAGCACTATATATATAATATTAATATTGTTGATAGAAACTGCACTTTATTAAGTAAAATTGTCGAAAAGGGGACAAACGAAATAAAATTTAAGAAGATTTAAAAATACGTTTCACAATGCGACATTTCAACTCGAGTCAATAATACAGGCTATAGAGGTTCCGGAACTCGCTTAAATCGCGGTAAGGCATTCCAGTGTATTACGGAATTATACGTAAATTGCGCTTTCAAGGCAATTACAGGAGTTTCAACGAGTTTTGTTTTAAAAAGGGATGTTCATTGAAAATAAGTGACGACGATAAGAAGTTAAATTGCGATCAGAGCGATTTTATCGAACATTTTGGTTTTGGCGACTTCGAATGGGTTTAGAAAGAGTATTGTTGTCTTCTGGTTTATTAGTGTTATGATTATTGTTTAGGATACCTTGGCGCAGTGTGACAGTGTCTGAATGTAAGCCCGACAGTTGTGGGTTCTATTATATTCGGGAAAATGATTATATTTAATTTATTTACATGTTCCCGGTTTGTTAGAGGAAGTGAGGCGGTGAGTTCCGCCGCTCAACACGCAATGTTTCAAAAATTCTCAGTCTTAATACAACACTGCATGCTTTGCGAGGAATAGACAGCCGTGTGATCACGGCCTAGAATGCAAACAAATGCACGGGGTCGTGGGCGGCGGTGATCACTTACCATTAGGTGACCCGAACGCTCGTTTGCCATAAAAAAATCTTTTCCATAAAAAAAAAATAAAGTGAAGCTGTGATTATTGTACGTAAACAAAAACGAAATAAAGTGCATTTTTGATGTAACAGCTAAGCCATGTCTCTTAAAACATATATGGCTTTTCGCTATTAAACTGAGGCCGTCGTGGAGCAATTATTATATATTAATATTTTCAATTCTTCGAACTGATAACAAGGCCAAGCGCAGTGTTGAGTTCCACCACTCAACACGCAATACTTTGAAAATTCTTCTCCCTACCTACCTTGCTACATGCGGGATACAGCGTGAAGCTGAAAACATTTGTTAACTAAAGTTATGATATCACACATGGTAGTAAGCTCATAGGTCAGGTCCAAATATTTATATATATAACCTTTATTTTTCCGCTAACACGAGATCGTCCTCATGTGCCACTACACTATTATTATGTGTAAATTAATACATACTATTATACATTTACAGAGTTTGTTTGGTTTATCGAGCGCATCTTAGGAACTACTCGTTTGTAGTGGACTGTTTTGAATTGTACAATATTTTCGTAGTGAATAGTACATTTATAGGTTATACACAATCTTACTCATTGTCGTTCGGTCACGCGGGTAAAACCTAATACGATAAATTTTTTTTAGTTTCATGCTGTATCCCGCACATGGAAGGGTAGGCGGAGAAAACCTAACAACCTAATGTTAAGACACTCCGTCCCCATTTACGCAATTCCATTATACACTTTCCTCGGAATTCTGGACCCTCAATAAGCAATTGTGGTGGTGGAACTCAACACCGCGTTTTGCCTCGTTACCACAGCTAGGAAAAGTAAATAATAATATATTTCATTTTCTCGAGCGGAAATCGAACCCACAACTGCCCCTGCGCCACAATTGGCCTCAAATACATTATGTACATACATATTATAAATCTATAATTAGACGCACAAAGCGTGTACAAGTAAATTCTAGTAATAGGCTTAGTTACCGGACGTTTAGTGGCGGACTCGCTTTACTAACAAATGCATGACCACAAATATATTGCAGTGATTTCACTATCATATGTTATGTACATATTTCGATAATCAAACTGTAAAATAAAGTTATTTAATTTTTATTATCTTCGCATTTTCTTGCTATTCGAGGCTGTCGTGGTGCAGCGGCGACTGTAATTGAGACGGCTGCGGGTTTAGTTCCCACTGAAAGGAATGAATTATTCTCTTTCTTCGCTCTGGTAAGAAGACAATTAGTGGCGTTGAGTTTTGTAGACAAAATAAGACCGCGATTACTATCCATAGATATCCTCTTTAATAGATAGAAATAAAACATTTAGATAGTAAATATTAAACAGTAAGTATATGAGAGCGTTAGCGTATCTAGAGATATTTCCCAGGTCAGGCCTTGATCTGAAAGCTATTAAACTGATCTTTTAAAGTAAGAATTTTGTTTGTTAGTAAAAATTTTAATAATAGTTAGCCACCGTTTGTCTTTGTTGTTTCTTGTCATAAGAGTGTGAAAGAAGAAGAGAGAGAGAGAGAAAGAGAGAGAGAGAGAAAGAGAGAGAGAGAGAAACTATTCCATATTTTTTTCTATAAAACATTTTCAATATAAGAGTTTCTTCTAAAATCTTATACGAATTAGTATTAGGCTCTGTTGTGAATATACTATACGTGAATATACCCCTGATGCAGAGAGATTAGCTGAACGTTTACTTGTTCAAGATCGAGACAGCGTCTTAAGTGGCAGAACTTAACGGCGCGCTTTGTCTTATCACTGTGCAAAGTATAGTAAATGTAGACTTTGTTCAGACAGAAAATTTTATACGAATTAGTATTAGGCTCTGTTGTGAATATACTATACGTGAATATACCCCTGAAAAAGGTAAAAATATATTACTTAACCTTTCACTTGCTATCGAATTCTATAACAATTTACTAAGAAAAACAAAATCTGAAATTTATTATTTACGTTTCCATAGTAAAAGCTGTCTGAAACGTGAAAGCTGTTTCGGCGCAGGCGAAAATAAAATGATGAATATTTTTTTCACAAAACTTTGATATCTTGACAACTAGTGGTCGATGTTCGACCTTGAACTTATTAACTCCACCTTTTTTACTTTAGTGGTAGATATTGAAATTGTACAAAAATATTTTAGAAATTAAAATATTTTTCAAGTGCTTCCTTTCCTAATTTCATATCATAATAATATCGTAACAATATCATATTCTGTGATGTAACCAGTAATAAAGCAGCTTCACGCGTTTTCCCACAAAGAATGATGTTTAAATATAATTATTCTCTCAATGTGTGATCGAACCCATAACGACGAACGCTGCGCAGTGGCACAGTGGCCCCACGACGGCTTTGTTACCGAGATTGAAAATAGTAAGAAGACAAAATACAATTGTCTAGTGCTAATAAAACGTTATATATTCGTTACTTAAGTCTCGCTCCACCAGCACTTTGCGCGACGACACACTTCTATGTTATTGCTGTCGTTGATATTTCTTGGTTCATGTGAAATTTTTCCTACTTTTCGTTATATATTTACGTTGCTTGTGAAATTGGTTGACTACGCCTGGAACACAATTTAGGTATAGCGTCTTGGTATTTTTAGTTGTTTTGTATTTTTATAATTTGTCTAATTGCCGATTTTATCTTTATTAATTTTATCCACATATAATAGGCTGAGGAAATCTAGTGTTAAGACATTTCATCCTCCACGCGCTGGACTTTATGTCAAAATTAGCTGGAAAGTGGAGAACGGAACGTTTTAACACTACTTTATATACCGTGACGGTTGTGGTCTTTCAAAGTGCTCTCTGCACTTTGAAAGACCACAAGATTAGCTGAACGTTTACTTGTTATAAATGCTTACGTTTTCTCTCATTTCTCATACAACGATTGAAGGAACTAAGAGTACGAAAAATGTTTATAATTTCGGTTACATCTATGTTGCTCAAATGCATTTGAAATATACGCTGATTATAATTAGTAGTTAATAGTTAACTTTATAGTATTCATTATTTGATATCGAATTGAAACACGAAATGTTTTAAGCTAATTATAATCATTCACAAAGTTCATTTACATAACAAACATTTATATACATATTTGCAATTTGAATTGAATAATCAAATTTATTAGAAATCAATTCTGCTGTATTCATAATATTGCACTGCGTATATTTTTACAGTATATGAGTGTAATTTATAACTTCCCGCCGTATCCCGCATGAAGTAGTGCAGGCAGAAGGAACCCTAAATTACGACACTCCATTTCACGCACTTCTCAATTTTCGAGACAGCGTCTTAAGTGGCAGAACTTAACGGCGCGCTTTGTCTTGGTACTGTGCAAAGTATAGTAAATGTAGACTTTGTTCAAACACTTAGTTATTTTCTATCAGCATCACAGTTTCTTCAGCTTCACTGTTTTTGCATACTAATAGGTTACCAGGGTAGGCAGAGAAAACACTACTGTTACAATACTCTATACCAATTTTTCGTCATATTTTTATGTTTATCCTAAATACCTTTTAATGTAAAATACTTGCATAATATTATAAAAAATATTAAAAGAATATCTCTCGGCAGTCCGAATGTAAATCCTGTCGTAATCCTACGAAATATTTTTATATGTTTTCTAATAAAGTACTTTGCTTTACTAAGTGTGGAGTAACACTTTATAAAAGTATAAAATATGTACTAATACATTTAATATATAATTAAATGAAATAAAAATTGAATAATATAATTAAATTATTCAATTTCGAAACATTTTTTCAAATAATTCAATTTTGTACTTGAATTGAGTTAATTTGTAAAACAGTAACAATGTATTCACATATACGTCGCTAATTGAGCGCGGACCGTCAAATGCACGTGATCAACAACCTCCACGCGCACTCTGCTCGCTAAATTTGCTTTAATATTTTTTAGATTCACAAATTGACAAATGTTCATTGAATAGAAAAAATGTTTGGGAATTTTATAACTTTTTAGACAAATTAAGCCAATTTTAGATTCTATGAATATGAAATGTGTTTTTTTTTATTAAAAGTAAAATCAGATTTAAATTAATTTTAGTTTAATTGTTAACTGATTTCAGTTTTTTTACGTATTGAGAACACAACCATCGAAAAACGAGTAACAGATTCTTACGAAAATAAAAATAAAATAACATGTAAGAAATATTTAATAATAGAAATATATTTTTACATTGGCACACACTGCACACTCGCACACACATTATCTATACTAGTCTATACTAATATAATAAAGCGGAAGAGATTGTTTGTTTGTTTAAATGCTAAGATCCCTGGATCTAATGGTTCGATTTACTTTCTTTTTGTTTTATATGAAAGCTGCATTTTTCAGAAGAGCTATAGGCTATATAACATTACGGTGTAAGTGTTAGTTAGCTTTATTAAAAATCGTAAGGTGATATTTCATGGATTTTTATAAAGATAATCTTCGCTTTTATAGCATGCAGCCTAATAAAAGTAGCCGCGAGTGGGCCTCTAGTTAATTTATGTTTCTCATTAATACACGACAAATTAGCGAGAATACAGTTAAGTTACGAAAAAAAGACTTTAAATTGGCAATTTTTAATATATATCAAAAAAATCATTCCTATAAGATCGTTGTATTACAAAGCATAATATTATATTTATTTCATATTTTGTATGAGACTTTCATCGGATCAATACACGAACGCCTTCCGTTCAAAACTATATTATAAATACGGTATTTAATTGATTCATTTAAAATGATAATAATATAATTATGTAACTTTGCCGTGCATATTTAAATGATTGATTTTTTTATTATATTTTTATTTCATCATATCCCAATGTATAACGTATTGTTGCAATACGTAGACGGTCTTTTGATGTTTACTGTTTCCGCAATGTCTTTCTCAAGTGTGCCCGCTGCCTACCTACGCTAGCGGCCGCTAACGGGCATTCGACTCTAATAGTAAAAATTTCATAAAATGCACTGCTCTATCAGACAATAAAAACGTAATTTAGCTGCGAGAAAGAGCTAAAATAAAAATAATAAATTTGTAGACGAAGCGACTGCACGTCTATTTTCAAAGGTTAATTAGAGCTGCAAATGAACTGCCTCGCTTGTTGTTGGGAAAACACACTAAGCTTGCAACGTTGTAGATTCTTTGTAACCTACATAGGTACATATAGAGTATCTCATGAACTAACTTTCAGAATTTTGATGTAAAAATGTTATAAGAAATATATTTATTGTATAATTATTTATTATTTAAAAAAAAAAATTAAATTAGCTTCACGCTGTATCCCGCACACAGCAGGGTAGGCAGAGGGAACCTAGTGTTAAGACACTCCGTTCCCCACTTTCTGCCGAATTCTGGAGGCATTGCGTGTTGAGT
>DWQW01009413.1:0-12974 GCA_018249695.1 Heliconius erato demophoon
ACCAATATCTATTGTTAAGAAACGACTTAAACTTGTCGTGGCATCAAAACTTAAACTTCCATTTAAGCTTTGATATCAAAGCAATAATACAGTTATTTAAATGAATACAACAAATAAACAATCTCAAGTCGGCGTAGTGGGCCCACGAGGGATCGCGGGCGACACGAGATGAGCTGGCGCGTTGCCAATTAGGTGGCTGCATCGCGAGATCTCTGAAATTGACCTCCGCCGAGCCCAGAGCTGACTCACCAACAGTAATTAAGATATCTTTAATATGATCGACGATGTTTGCTCTAAAACTACCTTTGGGATGATGAATATTTAATCGTATTAGCATGGAAAAAGATATTCAAGAAAGATATGTATTTCTTTTGTTACACACACAGCTTTTTCAGTATTCCAGTAGTTAGTAAGGCGGAACCTAAGCAAGGAAATGAAAATACTTTATATCCGCGAGTGAGAATCGAACCACAACCGTCACGTTTACAGTTGGAAGCTGTACGTACTACTGCGCCACGACCTCATGTATTCAGTTGTCTTAAAATAAAAGAAACACGCTTAGCAATCAAACAACAAGCAAATGTCTCGCAAATGCATCAGGTTAAGCACGAGGTCAAATAGCTGGTATAATTGAACATATACGAGTATATAAGTAGGTACTACATCACCTACCCACCAAGTAACCGATAGTGTTAATATGAAAATTCCCCACATGAGCGCGGCTGGCCGGTCTCCAATCAGGTGCGAAGCGTTGCGTTTGGCCATAATGCCCGGCTAATAATACGCGGCCGGGCTCTCCGTTTATAGACTAACGAGAATAGCGTGGCCACTGTTATAAATGTTCCTGTAGCACGCCGTAGACGTGCTAAATCTGGTCGGTGGAGCTTTATCCCGTACCATGTACCTATAATATAATGTATCTATGTATGTATTTGAAATTAAAAATTATTATTAAAAAAGTCTCTCTAGGAAAGATTTAGAAAACGTATAAAATTTTGAACGTAGTGGGATTTGAACCCGCACCTGTTGGAAACCGTCCCTTTTTTTATATTTATTTAGAAAATGTTCAAATATTTATAACTTTATAAATAAGTATAAAAATATATTAGTAACTACTCAACAGTTAAATATATGTGGAACTATTACTACATTTTGCTACATACCAAAGATATTATAAATATCTTTACTTAAAACTCTATTTATAAAGAAAAGAATATTCATAAGTGTGCCTATATTCATAAAGATTTTACTTAAAGATGTTATGTTTGGTGAATCTGAAAAGGGACCGACTAATGCACCTACTGCTCTCCTAAATTATACTTACTTATAATATAGCATTAAACGAATATACCTAACAATATTTTAAACGTAATTCAATCGTATTCAAAACAATACAAATGTCCGTATAAATATATAATTTTATATGATAATATAAACATAATACATATATGTATGAATAAATGCAAAAATCAACGCAATGACCTTGCCTCGTGTGTATGCTGTCCTATTCGAATAGATCGTTTACCTCTAGCTGTCGTCGCTGGCCACTAGCGATTTTATTAGTATTACATTTCATATATATGCGATAAGTTTAAAGCTAATTTTTAATGTTAGTTCTATTTGGGAGTAATTATATTATATTAATTTTTATTTCTCCGCCCTTGTACCGAACACGAAGCTTGGCGTTGAGGTCCTCTTCTTAATGCCCAACGTCCCGAATTAACCGGAAAGTGTTAGACGAGAAAAAGAATGAATCTACTTTTTCATTTTTTAATAAAATATATGACTAGCCATCACACGACGGCATCACATACCTAATATTCATTTAATGAGATTTATTTTATTTTATTTATTTATCGGGAAATAAACGGAAACAGCTCAGAAGCAATTAAAATTTTATAAATATTACACAATCAAGATAAATAAAATACGAAGAATAAGACTAAAAATAACATAATTATGTACATACAACATAATATATGAACAGCTGGTAGATATCCAAATAATATTTTAAAATATATTGTTTCAAAATTTATTAAAAATGAATATTCTTTATTTCATTTCATGTTTATAGTATAGCAACAAATTGTTTCTTACATTTGATATGCAGACACGTGATACGAGATCGAGTCTGACGCCGTCGCCTCATTCTGAATCGATTAAGATCAATTCGTAACATATTCTGCTACAAAATGCTAAATGAATACAATTCAAAGGTAGATTGAATGTTTATTAACCTAAAATAGCGATAATACTTAACTCTTAACTTTTAATAATACTCAATTCTTCGCTCTGATACATCAAAGCAGAGTTGAGATCCGCCGTTCAGAACGCAATATCCCGAAATCGAATGGATAACGGAGAACAGAGTGTCCTGACACTCATTTTTCACTCTTTATACACTCGTTGCAAGTAACAATGACAACAAGTGGTGTAAACAAGTAGAAGTAATGTGACATAAAGTTATCGAAATAGTAATTAAAAAGACCGAAATATATTGTACATTATTATCGTGGAGGTATTCTTGTAAAACGAGTTTATATTTGAGTACATTATGTACTTTTGATGATTCCAAGCAATTGATAATTTCTTTTATTTTTAATTAGTGATAAAAATATATTCTCTTTAGATAAAAAAAAATGTAGTACCTCCTCGTATAGCACCATAGCAAAGTCTTATTACGTTTTGACCAAGACCAATCATAACTACGAGTATATAACCTACTTTCTACTAAGCTAGCCTAAAAGCCCAAACTCTAAGTGACAACTAAATCGTTCTATATAAAATATTAAGTTTAAAATTAAAATAATTGGGCTATAATTAAAACAATGTGCAAGGCACTTTTCACCTGCTTCCGCGCCGTCGAGTTAAATATTAATTATTTCAAAATCATTTGCAAATTAAATAGGTAATAATTGAAACGAGGTCGCGCACACGAAACGCTTTTTCGAAACCAAGGTGACGTAACTTTTTCGAAAAGTGCACCTGACATTTTTGGGCTTGTTTTTTTAACATTTTTGAGGATATAATAAGAATTGCGCGACGTTAAAAAATGCGTGTTGAAAGGTTACCTAAATTATAGTTATTACACGATTCATTTCAGCATCGTTTTGCAGTTTCGAATGTAAAAATAATTGTAGTTGTACCTACTGAGCGAAACTTCGTTTGGGTCAATTGGTATTTTTTTTATGTATCCGTTCCCGTAAGAATTAACCAGGCCTTGTCTTCCTAATGCTCCCCTACATATATGTCAAATTTCAGCGGTCTACGCCACCTACTATTGGCTTTGCGTTCGTGTCTGTCAGCCAGTAACGGAATGTTCATATATTACCTATATATTCAATTTAATTACAAAAATAATACAACTTGAAATCCCAGCGCTAAATTGCATATAAATAATATAAAAAAAATATTTGAAATTTATATATTCAATACAATATAAAGTGTAAAGTAAATACAATTTCCTTCATTTTTTTACAAGCAATTCTTTTACTTTAATTTATAATTATAATGTACATATTATTATTTTGTAATAATAAATCCAAGCAAGTATCGTTTCGGAACACGTCCATTGCCTTAATTAAACAAATTATCAAGAACATTTAGCTATATTTAAAAAAAATAAGAGTTAATACCTAAAAGAGTCATGATAAGGTTTAAAAAATAGGTGCCATTATAATTTCCATAATTAGCTGTAAGCGTGTGCCTTGAAGACTTTCGTCGTTTAAACGATTTTAGCTTAAAACTGTATGTAACTTTAAAGCAACATATTTTATTAAATCTTAGGAACTTCTACTTCGAATTAAAGATATATTTTTCAGTTGAATAGTTATTACATCTGATTAATCGGTTTGATGTAAACGATGTGCGGTCTGAATTATCTTGAGAAATTATATCGTGACATGTGTCATACGCAACACTTACTTATTAGTTATTTCAATTTAAATATTTGCATCTAAATATATAGGCGGCTCCATGTGAATAGATGAAAAACACATTTTCCAAAGATATTTATGCTTCTTAAAGATATACATACAACTCAAGAAAAAAATATCTACTTACAGCTATTAGAAGAAAAAAATACAAATACATATTTAAATTAATGTTTTAATTAGAAAGTAAGTTTCATTAAATGCTACACGCGACTACACGCGAAATTCGCGTACGCAACGTTAAACCTTACTTGGCCCCACTAATTTATTTAAGTTTATGCGTAGATTATATATAGTGTGTGTTTGAATGTGAGTGTTACCTAGCTAGCTATAACGAAATTTATCATTACTTATAAATTATTAATATTCATGCGTAAACCATTTACGCAATTTCATACTAAATTTATTTTAAAAAAACACTGTAATTATTCTTAATTATTTCCTCATTGATCATAATTCATTTAAGTTAAATAAAAAAGAATTTAAAATATTGTACTTGATTTTTTTTGCACGGATAGAACGAACGAATACCAAATGTTCATATCTTTGTTAAATAAAACACCTCTTAAAATTTTTACTATTTTGTACCAAAATATACAAAATTTTAGCAAGCATATAAGAACTTCGACGTAGCCGATGAGAACGTTAGTTTATACGGTTTAGTTGGTCAGAATGCGTGGACGGTTTCCAAGAGGCGCGGGTTCAAATCCCGCTACGTTCAAAATTTTTATGTTTTCTAAAAGTATTTAACTACAACCTTTTGTTTAATTTATTAAAAATATTATATTCTTCTATGTTATTTAATGGAAATCTCAAATATATAAATAGCCATAGATATAAAATTGTTTCACAATAAAGATAAGTTAACATACTTTTTTATTAGATTCTATTTTAGCTTCAATGGAGTTAGTGTCTAAGGTTATAGTGATGTAATGTTTACGATCGCAAACTGTTTGTACGTAAGTTTTTACTAGTAATCTCTGGTTACCTCTAGTAGTAAGACCTTAACGCTCAGTCACGATAAAAATATCTTTAAGTATAGATATAGAACAGATCACTAGTTTTTAATAATAATACATTATTAGTTTTTTTAATTTGGTTATTGGAGCACGACGTAGAGAACACTCCGTGTTATATCAGAAAAGTGAGTGAAAAGTGGGAAACGATTGTTTTACATTAGGTTCCCTCTGCCTACCCAATGGTATACGCAAAGTAAAGCAATTATGTTTATATAACAAAAAAGTTAAAGTTGGTAAATAAACAATAAAGTAATATGGTTTCCAAAGTTGTATTTTAATTATTAATATTGTATATTTATTGTCTTATTTGTCATTTACATAAAAAATGCGGCAGCCAGTGGCACAAACCGGCTTGTTGTAGTGCTTAGCGCCCTCCCTCATTACTTCCTCCCACGACAATTGAGCTAACCTTTGCTCTATTCACTAACCTACACGCTGCCGTCTCCGCCTCTCAGTGTCATGTATTTTATCTAACAAACCACGAAAGGTCAAACTAAATAATGGCGAAATACAAAAGTCAACGAATGCGTAGGGTGTACCTAAACAGAAAAAAATAGGTATCAAGCAAATCTATACTTATACTTAACAAACGTACATTTTAACATATTATTATTATGCGTCACATGCAAAAATATGTTTTCCTGCATCTAATTATAGATTTGAAACTGCGTAGTCAATTAGTAACGAGATATTCGGTCATAACCAAACCTACAGTTGATAGCCATGTTTAATGTACTAGCTTTTGACCGGCTTCGCCCCTGTGCAAATAGATAGAACTAAGAAAGCAGAAGATGATTAACACTGACTCAGGTACGCAATGGGTTGCATAAGGATGATTAGCGTGATCTAAATTTAATATAGCCGAAATAAGCTTGTATCCTTCTGTTGCGGCATCCCTCGGGAGTGTTTCTTTATAGAGCAAAAGGAAATTTAACTTCCAAAAGCGAGTTAAACTCAAAAATAACCCCGTTTGTCGTGTCACCAGTTTCCGAGAACACTCCTTTTAAAGCAACGCCCAGATCAGCATATTGGCCTTAACCAACGAATGGCCTATATGCGGCAGTGTTTCCAGGTCGATACAACATGAGTACCTTAATAGTGCGCATATTTACCCACTTAAAAGACCGCCAACGCACCTGTAGTTCCTCTGGTGATACAGGAGTCGGCGGTGATCACTTACCATCAGGTGGCCGTTTTCATAAAAAAATCTTAATCTTACCGTCTTGGTTAAATTTGACTATCCATTACGAAAAAGAATCTTTCGATTTAAACCAGTAGTTTGTGAGAATAGCACATTCAACCAAACAAATTATTCAACTTCATAATATTAGTATAGAGACATACATTAAAAAAGGCTATAAAATTATGAGAATAGAGTAATTGTCCAGAACTAGGATGTAAAATTGCGCAA
The DNA here is from genome assembly GCA_018249695.1 of Heliconius erato demophoon. Taxonomy (NCBI): domain Eukaryota; kingdom Metazoa; phylum Arthropoda; class Insecta; order Lepidoptera; family Nymphalidae; genus Heliconius; species Heliconius erato. The sequence continues at coordinate 6,363 of DWQW01009413.1, forward strand.
GCGCAGCAATAACGTTAGTGACACCGTAAAATTTACGATGTCATTGGTTGCATCGTTAGCGTCCTCCATCCGTCAGAGCGCAGTGCAGCTGCTATATTTAGCGCGTTGGCGACTAGACATCATAAATTGTCATAATGATCCCTCCGCCCCCGTTACCTAATTCGGACATATTAAGAGCTAACGATAAATGACCGTACATTCGTTATCTTCGAATATTAATATTGATAAGGTGTGGGCATTATTAATTATTTATTTATTTTAATATGATATAAATTTAATTTACTATTAAAAACATAATATAAGATTTATACCACGAATCGCCTTTGCAGTTTTTGAGAAAGGATAATATGAGGTGTTCTTTAGGAAATTGTGGGGCTTTGAATGTATTTTAGTTATATGGGTTGGGTATGTTCTTTTGCATACTTTCCTACGACTCTTTCCTATACTTTTTGTACATACTTCAGTTGGAAAGTGAAATCTAATGCCATGTTTGTTTTACAGGAGTGAAGAGCAAATTGTTGTAGATTTGATTTCTTATGTGTTATTTTAATCATCATTACTATTAGTAATTTACTAAAATATTAACTTTATATTTCTACACATTTATTTTAGAATAATTGTTTTCAAACAATGTTTAGTATATTCTTATAAATGCAAATTATGTGAACATAAAAAAGAAATAACAAGGGCGAGTCGTGCCCGCCCACTGCGGGTTCCGTACAAAAATTGGAGATCTCGAGCTTTTTCTGAAATTCAATCTTAGCTTAGCCAGAACCCTTTCATCTGATACCTCACTTGAACTAGCGCCTTTAATATAAAATGTGGGCAACATTTTTATGGCTATTATTCTTTAAGATTTAACCACAAATGTATAGTTTTCAGACTTTTTCCTGAACTAGTAATACCTGTAGATGCTACCTGCCAAATTTCATAATTCTAGGTCAACCGGAAGTACCCTATTAATTTTGATTCCCTTTATAGTATCGAAATTTTGCGATATAAACGGCCATATCTTTGTTTAAGAAAATGTAGAAATTTCCATTTCCAGAAAATCACGGGGCCGTAGATCTGAGTATATAGTTTAAATTCCAATTCAATATCTCCAAGCGTTCCTGAGATAAAGGCTCTTGACAGACAGACAAGCAGACGGACAACAAAGTGATCTTAAAAAGGTTTCTTTTTTCCTTAAAAAGTACGGAACCCTAAAAACATACTAAATATATTGATCAGGTCGTGTTCTGAATTTTAATGATCTAAAAATAAACACAATGACGCACATAGTTGCTAATTAATTTTAAAAATTCGACTGGGCGCAATAATGGACCGTTTTTGGAAAACGAAGGTTGACAACGTGTAGTATGAAGGATATTTAGGTGATTATAAAACCTATACTTTCATTGGATGTCTTAATACTGTTACATTAAAATATTTTTTGAATATTTGAATTTTCGAAATATGTTAAGTAATTATTTGAGGTCTTCAGGTTTATGGACGAACTTACTTATTATACCTGCAGCTTTGACCGTGTCCTCAAATGGGTATAAATAATGGGAACAAGCGTACGACTGTAAATGCTATAAGTTGTAGGTTTGATTCCCCCTCCAGAAAAAATAAATATTTAATGTCACTCGCTCTGGTAACGAGCAAAACGCTGCGTTGAGTTCCGCCACTTAACATGCAATTCCTTAACACATATTTGGCGGTAAGTATTTTAACGTTAACATAGTGTTTTGTCACTGGGTTCGCTCTGCCTACCCTGCGAGATACAGCGTGATGCTATAAAAAATGTTGGCTATTTATACACATTCTAATTATATTTATCTTTATTTGATTAATGAACTATACAACACAAAAATAAAATTACATTTAGAACAATAGCTCCCGAAACGAAACGTAGCAATTAGGAAAGAAACGTAGAATAGTAAGTTGTCCGAAGTTAAATATAAACAGTGTCACATTAAATGTCTAAAAATATTTGACATTGAGTAGAACTTTTGTTATTTTGATAAATAAAGTCGCCACAATTTTATCTTCATTAACAGGAAAAATTTTACAAAATTAATAATACTATATCATTCTTTTTGCATGCTCAAAATTATCATGAAATGGTGTCCAATAAATATTATATTTGCACCAAATACTATTAAAATTATTTATATAAAAAAAATTACATTCATAGAACTTATTTATATTAGGTATATTAATTATGACTATTTCAATCAAACACGTTAACACTATTTTAATTACGTGGCAATACAAACAAGCAACAAGCAACTATTAGCAGAATAACCTAGGTATAAGTACAGCCAGCCACAAGAGTGTGACTGTAATCATGACGGTTGTGGGGTCGATTTTCAGTCAGGGGAATGAAATATTTATTTTCATTTACTGGTTCTGATAACGAGGCAAAGCGCATTGAGTTCCGACAGTCAATATGCAATGTCTCAAGAATTCGGCGAAATATCGGAACGAGTATCTTAATGGGGAATTTTGTGTCTTAATGCTAGTTAACCAAGCCTATTCTGCGAAGTGCGGAATACAGCGTGATAAATAAAAAAAAAAACATAAAATTCAAGGCACTGCAGGTCTTTATTATTTCATACCCTCGTATTGACCGAACCTACTATCATCGCGCTCCCTTTCAGACTCGGTGACCTCTACAATTTTGTTAACTTTCTTCATAATAAAATCAAAGTTTAAAATATCACAACTGCATTAAATAATTATAATATGACAGTAATTATATACGATTTTAGTTCAATTATTAATTAATAATTTAACTGGTCCGTAGGAATGAACATTAAATAATTAAATAAAAAAGTGACTCACAAGTTATCGAAGCAAGTTAGTTTAAATGAAAGGACAAGTCGATGTATACAGCATGGTGACTCTGAGTCACAATATGTATTGACTATTTAGTGTCATTTGTACAACCTTCAGATATAAATAGTCAAAGCTGTAAAAATATGTAAATGCTTAATTTAATAATTGCGAATGAATTTCAAATGGCAGTAATTTTCAATCATTTGTGAAATCTCTTCACCTGCCTTAAGATAAAAAAATATTTTGCTGTTTACAATGCATGTATGTGAATTAAGTGAATAACTTACAAAACTGTGTTTTGTAAGTTGTGATGAAACGCGGCGGGTGTGGGTTCAATTCTCACTTAAAATAATTCTTCTAAGAATTCTTAAAAAAAATATTTCCTATTTCCTCGCTCTGGTACATATGTACAATGCCTTAAAAATTGGGCGGTGCGTCGGAAACAGAGTGTCTCAACACTAGGTTCGCTCTGCCTATCTTGTTATATGCGGGTGCAGTGTGAAACTATTAGTACTAACAACGATGCTATAGGGTAGCATAATAATAGATTTTACGATGTCATAAGACAACGTCACTGAAGCCAAGCACATGTGAACCGGCCAAGTGTATGTAAACGAGAGATTTAATTACAGTGTCTTGCGCAATTTGTATGAGATTTAAAAATAATTATCTCAATTGTAACATTAATCATGCCGGATTACTTTCGTTTGTTACTTTATCTGCTTATCGATATATTCTCAACTAAATATATAAATCATATGTAAAAATTAATTACGTTGCAATATTATCGTGAAATAATGTAATTATTTCTTGACTTACAGTTTTAATATTTATTTTGCCCCAAGGTTGACAGTAGACTTGGATATTTCAAGCGGACAGACAGACCGATAAGAAAATAATCATATAACTCTTATAGTTGTTCTGTTTCCATTTTTATTTATCATTAGAACACTTAAAGGAAAATCGAAGCTAAGAAAATAATCATTGTGCCATTTGTAAGACTGGATAGTTATATACTTTATGAGAATATCGTATAAGTTTTTAATATAAACAATTTATCTAAATGGAAGCCCAAAACAATAACCCTTAGGCATATTTTCTGTTACGACACAGCTCGGTTGAGCTACAAAAATAGGCGAATACAGCTCTAAATTAATATTTAGAAATCGTCTTTAGCACAATAAAAGTCAGTTCTAACAAGCATGAGAGAATTTCAATGTAGCTCGATAAAAAGAACCCATAGCTCAATTGGGGATGAGCGCTTGTACAGCATCCAACAAGCGCAGGTTCTTTTTCTGCCACATTAAAAAACACTTTCCTAACAGTGGAATAACATTTAAATAATCATCAAAATATCTCTAGATGATCTCTAAATATTCTCAAACAGACGAAAAATAAACAAAACCTAAGTAGCGTCGCTTGTTGCCTCGTAGGTATAAAAAGCTAATCTTGTATTGTGACATTGGCAAGGCCGACTCGAGAAGCATCACACGACAAGTGACAAATAGTCTATCACGGACGGAGGCGACTTCCGACTGCGCAGACGCGGAAACGCTGAAAGCAATTTCGCGCGCCACTGCCTTCTAAACGGCATAGATGATAACTCACAGCTGCTCCTCTATGAATACCTACATTATCTTATGGCATTCATTCATGAGAATAGATGTATCTGAATTCAGAATCTATTTGTGTTGATAATAAATTACTTTTTAGGTTCCAATTTGCCATCGTAGCGCAGTTGGACACTTGTTGACTGTGGGCGAAATAAAGATCATAACAAAGTAACGTATCACTATTTTTTCTCTCACATTACATAGAATATTGATAAACGTTACAATATCTTATAAATTGTAAATAAGCTATAAATAAATAGAGTCGGTTATAAAAACTAAAACGGATTAATAATTTATGATGTTAATTAATAAAATAATACCCGACAGAGCTGACAGGTTGCCCTTCGCTAGCCCTACTGGTACACAAACCTTGATCTCCATACTTGGCAGTTACCGTCAAGGCTCTATTAAGTTCCTTGTGTTTTTTACCGGTGGCGGAAGCTTAACGTGAATAGCACTTTGTGTCTCTTGTTGTTTAGGTATTTGTTATTGGAATTGTTTATAAATAGTATAGAACTTTATTATTTAGTTCTCAAAATTACTTTGTAATAAACAGATACTTAGACGAGCAAGGTAATTTATAGTCCACGTGCCTCATTACGTGCGCTATACAATATACAATAATAAAAACCTCCTCTACTTCTACTTCTTTAATTCAGAGACATTGTCGCATTTCTTCATACCAGAACCAGGAAAACACATATTAGAAATTAAATTCCTCTGAATGGTATTCGAACCCGCAAAAACCTTAGTCACTTATAAGCGATGTGCGTCAAAATGACATCATACACAGATTAAATAAAGAATAACAATATAACCTACCTATTACATATGAAAAATCAAACAGGTATACCTAGAAGTAGGTAGATCCACGAGTCGAAGTAAACTCTATTTGCGGGGTATTGACGCCAATGCGGTTAGTGAGCCATACAGGATAATCAAGTTGGACCATTACGAGGCATTTTCATATGAATGAACATCAAACGAGCGACATGACTAAGACGAGGTAGGTACCTAACTATTTTAATACCAGGATCTAGCGATGGCGTGTAAATAACAACGCAATAAATATAAACATTTTATTTGTAACTCTGTATGTAACGACTAGTTTTTGTTTACGATCATTTGTAGATATTGGGCATGTGTTAATGTTTTACAAAATATATTAAAATATATGAGCACAATGCTGTGTTGTACGTTCAAGATGTAATGTTAAGCATAATGGTCGTCTGAAATCTCCAATAACATGAAAGGGGAAAATAAAATGAAGCCAAGATATGTTTAGACAATATTTTTTTTTCTTTTTAGAGTTTTGTACCCAAAACACACAGAACTCTTATAGGATCACTTTGTTGTCCGTCTGTTATGACCATTTATCTAGAAATCGCGTGGAGATATCAAGTTGAAATCAATAACAAATATCCGGTGCATGGTCCACTAGTGCATTGAAAAAAAAGGTTCTAAGTCAATACTGCAAAAATCTAATCAAAAGCAAATACTGCAAAATTAAAATTCTGAAATAAAAATAACTCAAACTTAAAAAAAAACGTGCGCGTCCTTCATTATCCAATACATAATGCGAAGATGGGTCGCTGTCTAGACAAACGTGTATATTTATTTCGGTGGTTGCGCGTGCGTCATTCGCGAGACGCAAGCAACTCATAACGCGAAAAAGAATCCGCAATTGTCACTACTAATAAATAAAGGCATACTGTACACTTGTATCTGATGTGAGATGCGATCTCTGTTGACGGCAGCGTTGTACGCAGACGCCGACTGTGTGCCGGCCAACAATAACAAAGGAAATTTTCAACCAAGGTTTAGATTATTTAGAGCACGGCATTCTATAAACGATTACAGATTTCTTTCAAATGCTTATTTATTCTTCTATATACAATTTCCGCATATGGGGGCAAATATACGAAAAGCTCCCATCAGTGAGTGAGTGAAAGCTACTTACAACAAGAAGACAAACAAGAAGAAGAGAGAATACAAATAAAGCGGTTATGCAACTAAAATGAAAAAAAAAAAACTACTTATAGCTTAATTTCGAAATACGTACGTATTATAAGTACATTGAAAATCTCAACACTGTACTTTGTATCATTAGAGTTTAAATATTAATAATTTCCTTAAACAAAACTCACGACCTAACTTTTAAGTATAAACTATAAAT
>DWQW01009414.1:0-12974 GCA_018249695.1 Heliconius erato demophoon
ACTTTATATTTTCTATATATATATATATATATATATATATATATATATATATATATATATATATATATATATATATATATATATATAGTTAATATAATAAAAAAGAGTGCATATGGCCGCAACTATTTAAGTTTTATAACATGTTCTTCCTGTTGACTTACAATTATAAGATCGGTCACATTTAACTATTTTTTTTTTCAATCATATAACTAAGGTGGAACATTATCCATTCCGTTCCATTATTAAAGTGAAGTACAATTAAATGTACGACCTCATTCAAGAATCAGCCGCTATTAAAAATGAAGTTACAGGTACGAGTACGGAAGAGGAGAGGAACGTGGGCACAAGTGTTTGGTAGTCAGTGAGTCGCATTGCGGATGCGGCATACCTTAATTTACATGTAATTAATATCACACTGATATACAATACGGCTTAGCCATATATAGCACTCAGCTTTTTCTTTTGTACGATTAATATCATTTTATTTATTGTAAAAATTATATTTATTATTTATTAATATTTATTAATATTTATTATTTTTTATAAGTTTTCTTAATTTTTTATGTTAATTTTATTATATCATTATAAAAAAAAATAAATCAGCTTCACGCTGTATCCCGCACACAGCAGAGTAGGTAGAGGGAACCTAGTGTTAAGAGACTCCGTTTCCCACTTTCTACCGAGGAGGCATTGCGTGTTGAGTGGCGGAACTCGACATCATTATATATATTTTTTAATAAAATAGAAACTGTGATTTTTTATCATTACCTTATTCAAACAAATTTATTACGTTACGTTTTATACCTTCGATTTTTTTTAGTTCCAGTGAAAACTGCTACATAGCTTAAATTGGAGATCGGAGTGTCTTGACAATAGGTTGTGTCTGCCTATCGTACAATATGCGGGATAGCGGGTGGAGGTAGATAAACATGTCAGTTTTTTATTATTATCTTAATTGAAATCAAGTAATCAATTTAATTCTTGTAGTTACTTTCGTGTTAAATTTAATTCAATAAATTATTTAATATTAGTTTGCCCGGTACATTGTAATAGACTTCAATAAATATGTTCTATCGTCTACAATGAAAATTCCTCTATACTGTTTCAAATTTAATTCATTTCAATCCTTACAATATACAGAAAAGTTAGCATTTATTCAGCGTTAGAACGTTAATAATTAAGGAGAACTGAAACATTTAATTAATATTTCATATTAGTTTAGTACCAATACAGAATTAAGAATTTCATTAAATGTTTTCAAATATTATATTTCAAATATTACGTTTACTTAAACCAATTAAAATTTTATATCGAAAATTTCAACTTGCTATCTGAATAAATGACATTAAGTTAGGCACTACATTATTATTAGAGCTCTGTACCTTTAAAGGCAAAAAGGAAACCTTATAAAATCTTTTTTTTGTCGTCTGTCTGTCTTTCTGTCAAGAGTCTTTATCTCAGGAACGCTTAAAGATATCGTTAATTGAAATTCAAACCATATCTATACTTAAAAAAAATAGGGCCGTTTATATACCAAAAAGTGCGTATTTCGATACTATAAATGTAATCAAAATTAATATTTACTTTATTTATTTATTATATACTTCAGGCTAACCTAGAATTATGAAATTTGGCAGCTAGCATCTACATTTGTGGTTAAACCTTTAAAAATAATAGCCTTAGGAGGGCAAAATTTGGTATAAAAGCCGCTAGTTCAAGTGAAGTATCATATGAAAGGGTTCTAAGCTGAGCCTAATTTAAAAAATAGCTCGAGACCTCCAATTTTTGTACGGAACCCTCGGTGGGCGAGCCCGAGTCGCGCTTTTCCGGTTTTTTATCATTATTTACCCAAAAAAAAAAATACAAAAAATCTTAGTTTTTCCTCGTAACGATAATTTATATGGGATTAACAATAAGTAAATAGATTGCTTCACATTTGGATAGAATGGTGGAAAATTACAGGACATTTGTTGTAAATAATGAGTTTGACCATTAATGTAAAAGGTTTTAGAAAACATTTATTTCTTTATTACTGAGACAGGACAAAAGAAATGTGTGTTTAACAAATATGCAGAGAATAAAGTATCAGTATTTTAAATGAAACTATTTTAACCGGATTAGGAGATTGCAGAGAATAAAGTATCAGTATTTTAAATGAAACTATATTAACTATTTTTCAAAGTGTTCGAAACGTCGGGTTTCCTAAATGTAAAATCTTAAATATACGCGATTAATCCGGTTAAAATAGTTTCATTTAAAATGTGTAATAATCGTGAAAATCAAAGAACTTATTAAAATATCAGTAGTTTAAATAAATAATATTATTATTGGATAACATGCGTATCTTTATGCTTAATTCAAAGATTTTTAATATGATTTTGAATAAAAGAAATGTTTGTACTTGTACACTTCCCGCCAAAACAGGAATTAACGTAAATTTTAAATAGCCGTATTGGTACGGTCGAGAGGTAAACGGCACCTATTGACATTTGTTAGATGTTTAGATTACTAGGGATATGGCATATTCTAAGTGTCTGAAGAAACTTCGCAGGTGCAGTGCGTGGCATCAAAACGTCATTTTATTTAGTATTCCTCGACAAATGGGCTCATCAGCAAAATATTTTTTTAATTCGTATCAGTGGCTCCTGAGATTAAGGCGTTTAACTAAATAAACTCTTTAGATTTATAATTTGTATGGATACAAAAAATATACATATCACACTCGTATGAAATAAAATATAACTATCTTACAAAAAAATAATGTCGCATAAAATATTTAAAATCAGTTACATTTTGACATTTACAACTGAATATGTAAATAATATATGGAGCTTTATAACTTATTCGTTTCAGTGATTTAAACTGACAGTTGAAATACTTTTACGTAGCATAACTCAAACAAAAATGTACTCAAATCGTAGCACTTTGTTCAGTTTGTTGATTAAATTCATCATGTTTTAATTTTAAATTTCAGAGATTTTGAGTTAAGAATTAATAAAATAGTAACATTTGTCAAAAGTAATTTCTATATTTACAACTAACAGAGAAACTTCACAAAATATCGTTTTTCTCGTAGAAATAAAAAAATCTTTCTTGGTGCTGCTTTACACTCTTTGATCTGCCAAAGTTACACTTACTCACTTGGAGAGTTGTATGGCCTTAGTCTTAGACGGTAGTTATTGTCAGTACTAGTCCTCGCGTCTTATTCAGCACCTAGAGGAGGTAGGCCCGGATCTTTCATAGGCTCAGTTCAGATTCAGGCTCTGAAGACTCGGTCGTTGGCCGCAAGCCGGCAGCTTTATGTTGCCGTGTTGAAATCCATGGTATGATATGTGTGTGTGTGTGAGCGAATTCTCTCACTGCTCACAATAAGGCGTAACGCAGCGTGTCGCTGAACGCTGAGAGCAATTCTAGGGTACTGCAATGTGTCCTAGACGATGGCAATTCTCTTGGCAAGGAATCCGCCTTAGGAACTACAGGCGGAAGTGCTTGTCAGAGTACATATATTCCGCGCAAATGAGCGGTCGTGAAGCGTGTAACCATCGTGTGAGAATATCAGGAGAGCGGATGAATGCTCTGATTCGATGATGGAGATAGGACCTGGGGTCTATTTGGTAGGAGGTAGTCCGCCTCCACCTTGAGCACTGAGTTAAAAGGGATTTTAGTGTTGATGTTCGGACTGCAGGTACTGACGGGGCAGGCTTTCTTTGGCAAAAAATCTAATTGCACATCGAGAGATGCCGCCGGTGTACCATTAGTGTGATGTCTCCGTCTAAGTCTAATTTGGTGGATCTTACTCTGACCGAATGCCCCGCTTGATCCTTACAATGCCAGGCCTTTATGGCTGTAGTGGTTAAAAACCTCGCACTGTCCAGTATAGTGAGGGCCATGCTAAACACTAAGATAAACTGGTCTGCAATGATCTCTTTCTGCGAAGCAGTTATTGCACTGAATAAGACAGCGAAGCGGGTGCGAGAGTCCAGCGTTAACGCAGTATCGCTTGATCGACGTAGGCCAGGGGGTAGGAGAAGCTGGTATGCGTCTTCAACCTTAGAGGGGCTACTGCGGGAGAGTCATGGTGATCCTGCTGTAAGTCATCGAGGCTATGTGTATCCTAGGAGAAACTGCGGAGAATCCTGAATGCGACGGTGGCAATCCTTCTACAGAGGCATCGTAGTCTCATTTTGGTGGATGGGGTGTCCGGTGGTTTGTTTTTAAATTGAGTCACTATTAAAGATAAAAAAATAATAGATATTTTATATACTACGGTGATTTAGTAAATAAATTATTTTTCATATAATTTTATTGACTTTGATAACTAATTAAAATAATACAAATATTCAATGAATTCGCAGTAACGACCAGTCTTCGCTTTGACTAAAAAAATAAAAGAGACGGTAATAATTATGTTATACAATGAGTATTTTATGAAGTATGGTATCTCAATATATCACAGATTAAACATCATTCAAAACACACTAGCACTAGTGTCTAGTACTTGAAGTACCGCAGAGCTGTAACAGAAATAATTAAAGCGGTCAAGTATGGTCGCAAGTCGCGGCTTGTTAGTGAACCTTGCTCTCTGTTTTGTCATATACACATTCTATTTTTGTTTTCCTTTATTATTTTTAAGACTAAGATGAGAAACAAAAATGTCTTGTTTTGAAATACAAGTTAAGAGATCCACCTTCAGTATATAGTTGGTAGTTAAAATTGAGCTCTATTGTATTATTTACAGTTAAACATTTTTTTTTTATATTTTGAGGCTGTTCGATTCCTTTTCGGGAAACGAAATATTTAACATTTTTGCATTTCCTCTCTTAGGTAACGAGATAGAAGGTTGGCGACGTTGAGTTCTGCCGTACATGCAGTACCTTAAGATTTCGACGCAAATTAGGGAACGAAGTAATTTAACACTAGGTTCCCATATTTTCTTTGTCTACTTAGCTTTGTGCGGGATATAGCGTGAAGCTAATAAAAAAGCCATCGTAGCGTAAACGAAACGAACGTAAACTATAACTTTAGGGTAAAGTATTTCAAGAGTTAAAAACGGAACCCTTCTAGGATCATATTGTTGTCAGCCTGTCAAGACCATTTAGTTGTAGATATCAAGCTGAAATAAATTTCAAATATTTAGACCGATGGGCTCTTAAAGCACTGAAAAAATCAAGTTACTAAGTCAACTCAATCGAAAGATACGATCATTTATGCATCGATTTTGCTAATTTTGTATGAAATTCGCCGCTTAATCAAAACCTATGGGATATTTCCCGGGGAGCTACAGTTATACAATCATAAAATTGGTGCGGATGCCTCGGTGGGCAAGTCCGTCCTGCACTCTACCGGTTTTATTTACGTAATTTATATATTTTTATTATATTTAAAATGCCATTAAATATATTTATTCTTAAATATGCGTACCATTTTATAATGTTTCAAAAATATTATTCAGCATCAATTATATATTGCACCAACTATATTTAAATTTCGAATATATTTTTTTGCATTCTCGTATTTTTAAACGATTTTTATATGTAAATAAATTTAAAATATTTTAGTTCTTATTTAAAAATAAATAGATGAAACGCATGCTCATTTTAATTTCAAAATCACCAACATATTTTTTATATTGGCCAATTTTAAGTCTGTCTGTCGAGTCAAGAAAAAGTAAAACGATCCATCATTGAACGTTTTTAACATTCAATTTAGCTGTCAGGGTTCCTGAGGAGTTAAAAGAGCAAAGACTTGAAATTATTTTTAAATTGATATTATGTACGTGATTTGCAAAATATGCATAAATACATAAGACATTTTTAGTAAATATATATAATAATTATAAATATTTTTTTATTAACAGCAATTTTTGTGTACAATTGCAGTAAAATATTAGTTTTACGGCTATTTCAATATTCTTTTCAACTATATATTGTATTGTAATATAGCAAGGTAGGGAGAGAATCCCAAAGACAAGTCAAACAACTTCGTTCTTCGATTTCGAGATACTGCGCATGGAGTGGCGCAACTTAACACTACAGCTTGTCCTACAAGAAGAAAAATTAAAATAACCCTAAACTAGAACTACCTCTAAACTTCTAAACAATGTCCCTTAATAACAAATTGTATATTATATTTACATTGCAGTTAGTACAATATAGTTAGATATGGCTACATTTTTATTGGCGTTCTATCTCCCGCAATAAAGGCTCACGCGTCCAGTCTCGCGTTAGTAAATATTCACTCTACAGCCAACACTACGGTGCAGATACTCGTTAGTCGGAGTGAAATATGATGGATTTTTAACAAAAACGCTGTGAATATTCCGGCTTATTTAACGTACTTTGACTGAATAGATATGGTTTAATATACTACACGAATATATTCAGCTATATCTGCTATTGTAACACTTTTAAATTTTTCTTAGGATTTTGTAACTAGAGTGTTCCAAGTGATATAATTAGAAACTATATTCAAAACAATACCAAAATAATCAGTTATTATTTTAAGAATTAATCAACAAAGTAAAAGTTTTTTTAAAATTGCTACGATTTAGCACTGATTTAAGTAACTCTTTTAGCTCTCTCTCTTTTTAGCTTTATGCTGTATTCTGCACGCGACAGGGAAGTCAGAGGACCCTAATGTTAAGATACTCCGTTTCCCGTTTTCCGCTGCGTTGAGTGGCAGAACTCAACGCCGCGCTTCACCTCGATACCAGAGTGAAGAAATGAAAATATTAAATATATTATTTCTTTGAGTGGTATTAAATATACGTTTACAGCCACACACCTGTGCTTCTGCGCCACAATTGGCCTTTCCTTATTTAGAAAACTATTGAAGTGACCCTACAATAAATATACTTACTGTCTTGTATTTTGTTAATATAACATAATCTTCGAATATTATAAAACGCATTAGCACATATGTGTATTATATAAGGTAATAAGTAGGTGGTCGATTTCTCAACCAGGACTGACACTACATTTTTATTTAACTTGACGAGTCAAAAGAGCAAGTAAGGGGCCTAATTAAATAACGATTATTTTGATTTATATTTTTAAGTTAGTTAAAAATATATATGTAATGAAAAACTGTTATCATCCCTGTAAAATATCTCTGTGGCACAGATGTCGTGATTAAACATTCAAGTGTAATCGTGACCTCTGATTCAGGCCACATATTTAAGTTCACTACTCAACTGAAGCTAAGCTATATACACAATATAGCGCTAAGTGAATGGTACATTTAATAATTATTTGTTTGTTGCATAATGTTGGAATCTTTGAAGAAATTTCATTATAATGACAGATCAGAATATATATCATCAGAATATATTATTCTGATGATTTCAAGGTATGATCAAGTAAATGTATAAAATATAAAAAATATGTTATTCTGTTCTTTTCAAATAACCATTTTGAAGAATACCTGAAGCTTGTTTATAATACAATTATTTTCTAGAGAGAAAAAACATCAGTATCATAGCCGTAGCATCGCTTGACTATGTAATACGAACCTAAATCTGCATCATAGATCAAGACTGCTTCAGGTCTGCTAGGGAACACTAGATGATTCTCTGCTGTGAGTGTGAACGAATTATTTATAAAAAAAATACTCAAGAATTTTACTTTTACATTGGTATTGAAATAATCCGCTACATAAATGTAATAATTTAATCAGCTTCACGCTGTATCCCGCACACAACAGGGTAGGCAGAGGGAACCTAGTGTTAAGACACTCCGTTCCCCACTTTCCGCCAAGTTCTGGAGGCATTGTGTGTTGCGTGGCGGAACTCAACGCCGCGCTTTGCCTCGACACTAGAGCGAAGAAATGAAAATATAAATGTAAATAAATATTTTATTTCCTCGAGCGGGGTTCGAACCCACAACCAGTCGATTTTACAATCACACTTTGTGCCCCTGCGCCACAACTGGCCTCTACATAATGATTAATATTGAAATTTCCGCTGAAATTCGAGATTTGATTTTGATGGCGGAACTTAACTCGCGTATTTATAGCTATACATTACTGGATATTTATATTTTAATTTCATATAAGCAAAAAATGTAAATGAGAAGAGGTAATATATCAAAATGCACGCGATGAAAGCGAACAATAGATCTAATATCTCCATGAAAGGGCATAGAAAATAGTTCCTCATTTTTCTACAATACATAATGGTTTTAATGCTCTATTCTGTGTTTAATTCTAAGTCATGCAATAATGTTTCGCTACAACATTTTAAAAAATCATGATCACTTTGGTTGACCTAGAAAATATTTATAGTTGTAGACTCAGCGTCAGTATTTTTTTTACTATTTTTAAAATCGTGCTGATATATGGCGTTGGATCCACCACCCACTGGAAACCAATGCCGTACGATCGCCTGGTTCTTATTATTTTGATACTTTGTGTGGATTTAAATTTGTTGGACAGGCAAGTTTCTTATTATTAAAGTAAATTTTTGTGGGTCAGATTCTGATCTGAATGGTGCCGATGTAGATGATACCTAAATATGTCTGACTAAATAGACATACGTATGTACCATTATTTTACCACGTGACAATTACACACATATTACCTCGTCATATGTAAGACTATAGATAAAAAAGCATAAAAAAATATGTAGTATACTAAAAATAATAACTATTTCAGAGTGTGCTCCTCTAAAAAGTAAATGGACTCGGGCACTTATACCGCGCACCATTTACAGCCTGGCCGCTAATTAAAAACGTTATATTTTAATGAGATAAAAAATGAAAGCAAAGGCAATTATGAGTCAGGGTTCAACTCAAGTGTACCTAAATGATATAACTGTCGGGAAAATGGCGTGCGTAATTATATTTGCTCCTGTTGCTCCGGTTTAATATTAAAAAATAGATAAAGTAGAAAGATTATTTGGCATATTTTTAAGGAGTTATGATCAAGAAAATTGCAAATCAGTACAGATTAGTGATATAAAATTGTTAAATATGTGTTAAGAAAATAAATAAATTAGATACATCTTACAAAATATTTTAAATACTATATACTTCTAGTATCCAACTCGGTAAAAAAGAAGAACGAGATGTCTCAACACTATGTTTTCTTTGTCTATCTTGCTTTATGCGGAATAAAATTTTAATCTCTAAACCAAAAAAATAAATAAACAAGTGAAACTTTAACATGTTTCATGTCACAAAACCGCATACAACTTTGTGGACGTGTTAAACAAATTACCGAGTGGTCAAACAAACTGTGGTGAAGGTAACTAACTAACTGGAAACGAAAAGTTATTTATAGTTAGTATTAACGATCTATTTATCAATAATAATTAGTAAAAATATATATATAATTACGGCACTACATATGGAGGTTAAGGCTTCATATCAAAAATAAGAAAAAAAAACAGCTTCACGCTGTATCCCGCACAAAGCAGGGTAGGCAGAAGGAGCCCAATGTTAAGACACTCCGTTCCCCACTTTCCGCCGAGTTCTGGAGGCATTGCGTGTTGAGTTGCGGAACTCAACGTCGCGCTTTGCCTCGACACCAGAGCGAAAAAATGAAACTATAAATGTAAATAAATATTTGACTTCCTCGAACCCACAACCAGTCGATTTTACACACTTTGTGCTCCTGCGCCACGACTGGCCTCATCAATCAAAAATAAGAAAATGCAATTTTGTAAAAAAATGCCAAACTTCCTGACTTTAGCTTTGAAGTGATCATTTAATATTCGAGTGGATATCAAACCAATATCCGTCACGTTGACATTCAGAACTTCAGTAAATATTTCAATAAAAAAAGGAAATATTTTAATATAACAATATGGTGCATATTAGGTATTTTTTCTTCTTGGAGATAAGATTTAATTTATCTAGATAAAATGTTTAAACAGCAAATCAAAATATATTACTTTCAAAATGTTATGTTTTTGTGATTGATAAATTGATGATGATGTAAAAATAAGTTTTTGGGTTTTGAGGACGCAAATCTAGGTAACGTTACTTACCGTAACCAATTTACAAACTTCTTATGCCTAAAAATTAACCCTAATATGACATATAATATGTTATGAAATTTACAAATTTTAGATTGTAAATTGCCACTAAAATTAAGGTTAGCGTTGATTTTCACGAAAAGACAAAGTTGATTTATAGAAATTTATTTACTTCAAACAAATTCAAATATATACATATATTTTTTTTAGCATTACGATGTATCCCGATCATAGCTATCAGGTGTACTAACACTAGATCCTCAGATCTTCTACATAGAAACCTAGTGTTAATACACTCTGTTCCCTGTTAAGAAACTTAATTCCGTTTCCAATTGTTGAAACATTGCTTATTGAATGGTGGTACTCATACTTAACGTTAGGTTCCTTCTGTTTACACTACAATATGCAGGATACTGCACAGAGCTAAAAAACGTCTCTAAAACCAGCTTACTATCTCTAAACACTTGATGAGCGCGTATGTTTTATGCACAGCAACATTTGCGTCGAAGCGTCGATGCGGAACTCTCGACGACAGAATTTTTAATGTTTTGCATTTCTAGAGAATACTTCTGGCTTTTTGTTTAGTGACTAAATATTCACTAGCTAAGAGATGGCAACCTTGACTTCAATAACTTTAAACTTATAAATAAATTCTCTAAATATTTCTTTTTTATTTGTATTGGGATTTTTGTATTTTCAAATGAAACATTGATGCGTAGAGCTTTTTCTATTATTTATAATTTTAAGTATTGCAAATTTCAAAAAGTTATAAATTGGTTTTAGGCTAGAAAATAAGTTAGTGCGAGTATATCATCAAATTATTGATCAGTGAGCAAAAATGTTTATGTTGAATAAAAGTAATAAAAGGGAAAATGCTTTAGAATAACGATTCAATTATTCCCGCACATAGCAAGGTAGGCAGAGGGAACGTCGTGTTAAGACACTCCGTTCCCCACTTTTCGCCGAATTCTGGAGGCATTGCGTGCTGAATGGCGGAACCCAACGCCGAGCTTTGCCTCGACACCAGAGCGAAGAAATGAAAATATATATGTAAATAAATATTTCACTTCCTCGAGTGGGGATCGAACCCACAACCAGTAGATTTTACAGTCACACTTTGTGTCTCTGCGCCACGATCGGCCTCAATAGCCAACATTCAATAGTATTGACCTATAGATATATCTCTATATAATGTACGTAAAAAAAACAAAAAATATAAAAAAATGCAAAAAATATAATAAATTTATACATATATTTTTTTACATATTCCAATATAATTTCCTAATATGTTGTATCTGGCTGTAAATGAATAAGAACTTTTAATAAAACACAAAAAAAGGTAACAGTACCTGCACAAATCACAGTAAAAGGTGCAATTTTCTCGAAATTGGTAGTCGGGAGGCGCACCGGGACTCCTCTACGATTTAGTGTCGAATAGAATTGAAGATTTATAACCTCTTGAACTCTGGGAAGCGGATTCTGTATTACAACGATTCTTATCGTTAAATGTCTTACGTGTGCAAGTTGTACATATCGTTACAAATGTATTTTCTTTAAATCCACCCCTAAAAAGTATAATATTATTTGGTGTTTGTGCCTGTAGTTTTTGATTTATTTTATTTAGAAACGTCTCTTACTTTGTTGTATTAAAAAATGTCTAGTTTTAAGTTATTTTGTTCACATTTTTCACTATTACGTAACAAACCGGGCGCTTTGTCTAAGTATATAATAAAAATAAAAATATAATATATTTTTTGAAATATAAATATTTATCTTTTAACAGTGATAGATAATTGTTTTTTTTTTCAAAATGTCTAATACAGGTTAATCTGTATGAATCTGTGCGAATGCATTTCTTTGACTTTGCATCCATTTTGCTTTGCGGTATTTAATGGTTAAGAGTTTAAATGGACTGGAAAGAAATTAGCGAGACAAGACATTAGAATATTCCTTTAAATTTTACATGCGCTTTATTTAAGATACATAATAATTTAAGATTTTTATGAAAGAAATTTTTGTAGACCAGAATTTTTGTTTCAACTTATAATAATTATCTAAATTTCAATAATAACAAGGCAAATTCAAAATTTCGTTACTTCGGTTTTAATAATTTAAACAACAAAATAACCTAATTATAATTTCATCAAACTGAAGTGTCGGTGAATAATCACGGCCATATTTGCTCACCAGTTAATAATATAATGGCATTATGGAGTATTTATCAAAAGAGGTAGACTATGAATACTTCGCAATTGGTATGAGTTCGATATTACTTAAGAGAATGTTTATTTCGTTTCGTATTATCGTAGCGCAGCAATAATACCTGATGCACGCGAGATGTTCCATATATCAAGACAGGTAGAGAGAACTTACTGTCATATAACCCTCTTTCTTCAACTTTCCATCTGAATTCGAGTTGCGTGTCTAGTGGCGTAACTCAACGTCGCGTTTTGTCTTACCAGGACGAAATAAAAATAATTCATCCCCTTAAAGGTTAAGAATCTAACCCAAAACAATCGCTCTTAGAGTTAGAGACTTAGTTAAGCAAAAAAAGCAAAACTTCTATGACAGCTAGATTTATTTTGAATTATTATAAATTGGCTAAGCTAGAGTTCAGAGTATCAATATGTTCTTCATCTAGTAAGGAGGATTCCGAAACACAGCGTTATTTTATATATAGATACATATATAACGTTAGTTTTATTCGTCTTATTTATATTTCACAAAATGAAATGTGTATTTTTGTTATATATAAAATGGTGGTGGTGATAATGAATGTAACTCATAACTTTTATAAATAGCTATTAGTAGTAGGGATTGGTGCGTTCTGGCTCATCAAAAATTTCGCCTTGATCGCCTTATCAAACATTTTTTAAATAGCAGTGTATTAGTGTTTTTTATTTCTTTAACATAAGAATACCTAACCTAACCTAACCTACTCATCATAGAACCGTTTCATATTTGTGTTGGTGGCGCACCATTTTGATTAATTAATTAATTA
>DWQW01009415.1:0-12974 GCA_018249695.1 Heliconius erato demophoon
AACTTAATACAAAATACCAAGTACAGCCTCAATTATAGGTGTTGACGGCATGTCAGTTTTTCACCTACAATATAAATATTATATTAAAAATAAATATGTAAGATTATAAAAAAAATATCAGCTTCACGCTGTATCACGCACACTGCAGGGTAAGCAAAGGGAACTTAGTGTTAAGACACCCCGTTCCCCACTTACTGCCGAATTCTGGAGGCATTGCGTGTTGAGTGACAGAACTCAACGCCGCGCTTAGCCTCGACACCAGAAAGAAGAAATGGAAATATAAATTTAAGTAAATATTTTATCTCCTCGAGTGAGGATCGAACCCATAACCAGTCGTTTTTACACTTTGACTGGTCTCTTTTTTTGATAAAAAAATATAAAAAAAAATGCTTAAAAAAATCAATCCAGATCTTACATACTATATTATAATCATTACCACAGATTCATTTCTATCTTAATACAATCAGAGGCCGCGACTTCGATCTTCTTGTATACATTACTCAACACTTTCCACATACATACCATACATTGACAGTGTTCCTGTTGTTGTAATGGCGACGTGTTTGCGCAGTGAGTGATGGATGGTGTCACAACGGGCCGAATCAATCTTCGTTCGGTACCAAGCGGTTAAGATGCTGAACTAAGAAGACGCATTAGTTTAACGAAGTTAAGTCCATTGTGAGTTTGGCATTTCGATATATTACAATGTCCAAAATTATGATTGGGAAGTTTGATACTATAGTAACTTCTAGTAAAAGTTTGGATTGTTAGGTTTATATCAAAATATAGCGTTCTAATGTTCAAATATGAGGCCTGAGGCCATTTTAGAGCAGCAGTGTGACTGTAAATACGACTGGTTGTGGGATCGATCTCTACTAGAGGAAATGAAATGTTTATTTAAATTATTTTTTTCATTTCTTCGCTCTGGAGTCGAGGTAAAGCGCGGCGTTAAGTTCCGATACTCAACACGCAATGCCTCCAGTATTCGGGGGAAAATGGAGGACGGTATATCTTAACACTAGGTTACACTGCCGAGTGCGGAATACACCGTGAAGCTGAAGTCATTTATATTCAAATATTATTTAAATATTATGAGTTGTCGAAAAATAAGAGCAAAATTTCGTTTTACATAATCTGTATGTATGTTAAATAAGTTATCACGCCTATAACTCAAGTTTATTTATGAACGATTTCTGACGTTTCCACCGTTTTTATTTTACGACGTCAACAGAGAGCTATAAAATAGAACTCGCTAGACTTAAATGCATGCACGATACGGGTGATATGAAAAAAAAAAAGGCCAATGGTGCGATATTGGGCACATTTTCCACCCGGAAGCCCGCTAGGCGGACTCGAACACTGAATTTATGATACCACTTCCGCTTCCGCTCGCACCAAGCGTTCTATACATCTTTTAGCGTTTTTGGATACTGTGTTAAAATATTAAATTTTATATATATTTATAATATATATTTTTACCTTCATTCATCCGTACGTTCGTTTATACTGCATAATGTAGGTACTTTTAAATTTTCTTTTATAAATTTAGATTTCACATTCAGTTATGTTACGGCACTCCGAAACGCCTCCGAAAAGTCTCCGAAATTGGGTGGTGCGATGAGAACGGAATATCTCAACACTAAGTTGCCTTTGTCCACACTACTATGCGAGAAAAAGCTGCTTTTTACCACAAAAATACAGCAGAAAACACATAGAAAATAAAATAACTAATAAACTGTTATTGAATCAAAATTCAAGAGTTATCAAATAAAGTAGAAGTGTCAAACGTTGAAAAGAATCCGAGTTTCTACAAATAGAAAATCGATCTTGCGACCAGTTGCCGATAAAACTCACTCGACTACCTGTGGAGGCGGTGATTGCGATAGCGTTTTGAATGGCAACTGCATTTAAGTTCTCCATATAAATGTAATAGCTTGGAGAACTGTACTAGTTCGATTTACTTGGGTATATTAAGATGTATACTTAATATAAGTAGTGTATAGCGCGGCGTTTATTTCCGCAATTCAACATGCAATACTTCGAGAATTGAGTGGAAAGTGGGGAACAGAAGTGGCTTAATCGGAACGTTGTTAACATTAGGTTCCCGGGTTCCCTTTGCCTGCCCCGCTATGTGCAGAATACAGAGTGAAGCTTAAACAAACGAAATAAATGGTATATTTATTGAGATTGTCATAGCGCAATGACAGCATCTGACTGTAAACGAATGTTTGGTTGTAGATTCGATACCCACTGAGGGGAATTCAGTGGGTCCAGTAAGATAGAGCACCGCGATAGGTTTCGCCACTCTGCTCAACTTCTCTTGTCGTCACTTTTCGAATTTGGATATAATTTTTAATACAAATATATTAATAAAGCTTCTACATAAATAAGAAATACTGTTCTGAAGTTAAATTATGAAGTCAGTCGTGGCGCAGGGGCACAAAATGTGACTGTAAAACCGACTGGTTGTGGGTTCGATCCCCACTCGAGGAGATGAAATATTTACTTAAATTTATATTTTGATTTTTCGCTCTGGTGTCGAGGAAAAGTGCGGCGTTGAGTTCTGCCACTTAAAACGCAATACCTCCAGAATTCGTCAGAAAGTGGGGAACGGAGTGTCTTAACACTAGGTTCCCTCTGCCTACCCTGCTGTGTGCGGGATACAGCGTGAAGCTGACTTATTAATTACATCAGAAATGACAATTTATAAAAACTACTTCTGCACAACCAATAATAGTAGATTATTACCATTAATATACGCATAGATGGACAATACTAGCAGAATATCAAATTCACCACCCACATTGGGTTTACCGACTATTCACAGGGGGCTTACCACATCGTGCGGCGGTCAGTTAAGCATCCAGATGCTCATGCTGATAATATCAATTCATCTCTATATAAGCACTTATATATCTACTTATGAACCAACAAATATATAAGATGTTAAAGGGTAATCCCCTAGTACAAGTAAAGAATCAATATTTTTATAAAATTCCATAAAAAATTAAAAATAAAGTGTAATATTTTCATTTTGCATAAGTATATATACTATAGAATTAAATTATTTTATGTCCTCTAATATCAATCCATCCAATGAAACAAAAAAAAACAAATTTACTATAGTACAACCTCGGTTAAGTGCGAGTCGGACTCGCTCACCAAGGATTCCGTACCAATTTCAGGTCAATAGGAAGTAGTACAACTTATAAAAATTGACAAACTCAAGTTTGCGAGCATATTATACTTTGAAGTTGTATTCTTCATAACTGTAGGTCCTCGAGAAGAAGAATAGAGAAGAGAAATTATAATATTATAGATTTTGATTACGAATTTCAAGCAAAATGCACCAAAATCGAAACATAAATGCTCGTATACTCGTATTTTGATTGTGTTAGAAGCTTGATTTTATCTGTGCTTCAAGGAACCGTAAACCTGAATGTTTGATATTAATTTCAGTTTGGTATCTCGATGTAATCGCAAGATAAATGCTCTTAACAGACGGTCAGACACAACAAAAAATGATCCTACAAATGTTCCGTTTTTACCTATTGAGATACGGAACTCTATTATCACGCTGTATCCCGCACACAGCAGGGTAGGCAGAGGGAATCTAGTTTTAAGACACTCCGTTCCTCACTTTCTGCTAAATTCTGGAGGCATTACGCGCTTAATCTCGACACCAGAGAGAAGAAATGGAAATATAAATTTAAGTAAATGTTTCATCTCCTCTAGTGGGGATCGAACCCTACAACCAATCGGTTTTACAGTCACACCTAGTACCGCTGCGCCACGACTGGCCTCCATATATATATTTATAGAAAGTAAATATTGACAAATCCATTTAAAATTGTTCACAAATCTTAACTCGAATGTCACTAGCAAATCGATAGCCACAAAGAGGCCAGTACCACCTATTCTACGGGTGGTTCGTACAAAAGTTGTCCTATGTATATCAAAAGCGATGACGTGGGCGAAAGGCGATAGTATCACCCGCTTCGACCCAAATGAGCTATCATTTGGCAAGCGCCGTCATATCGTCGACTACCTTGCTCCTATCGTGCTCATTCAAATATCGATTTGTAATGTATTCGTATGTAACATTAGAAATCGATATTATTATAAAGAATCACTCTTCAATTTTGCAGGTGTAGAGGAATAAATCGTATGTTTCTTAACTACTGAGTGTTTATTTTGTTATTTTTTTTCATTTTACATACGTTTAGATGAAAAAAAATACAGAAACTTTAATCAACTTTGTTCTTTATTTTTGGCTCGAACTACTAACTTTACATAGGCTTCAATTTATATAAACATTTTGTATAATTTGACTACAATGACGTTAAGCGGGCGAAGCCGCGTAAAGCTAGTACTTCATAAAATCAACGGTCTGTCACAAGAAAAGCATTTTCTTCATATCTTTAAAGCATTGTATGTATATTTATAACACAAATAATATATGTATATCCATACATTAAATGTTAAAGATTAACTTTAAAATTTATAAGTGAATCAAAGTTCAACATATAGCCATGTAACCGGATACACTGTGAGCATAAATTAAATTACAAAAGTTCCTCAGTGTTTCGGCGGCCGACAAAACTCATTATCTGCTCTACGGGATTAGATTTCGTTTAACGGAACCATTGCTGAGATAATAATCGACATTTAACAAACCATATACTCAAAATTTATATGTATGAAAAAAAATTAAATCGAGTCCAATTTTGTTGAGGCCAGTCGTCGCGCAGAGGTGCAAACGTTCTACTATACAGGTTGTGAATTCGATTCTCACTCGAGGAAATGCAACCAACAGAGTTGCATCACTCAACAACGCAAAGGGGAACGCAAGTGTCTTACTGAGAACGGAGTGTCTTAACTCTAAGTTCCCAAGTTTCCTCTGCCTACCCTGCTATGCGCGGGACAAAGTGTGAAGCGAAAAAAATATATATTTTTTAATAATCTTCACTGTTATTCGCTTTTTGTGATGGATCTACGTATAGATAGTAGCACAGATGTTTATTCTTTGGTTAAGATTTTATTTTTTCATAAATATAATATAAATCATATTCAAAATAAACTAATACCTAAGTATATAAATAAATCATAAATTTAATTTAAACTAGTACCAAAAAAATTCGCTACTTTAATTTTTTACAACAATTTTTAATGCTGAAACAAAAGAAACTGTATACTTTGCCCACCAATACTATTCGAAACAAAAGCAAGTATATTATATACATACATACATACATACATACAGTATTTACAATACAATTTTTTACATTGAACCAATTAAAATTCCTCTTAACGAGTGTTCAGTGGGAATTTAAATTCCAATCACGTCACGTAAATCGAGCTCTTTTTAGTTACAAAAGAGAGTGGCGTAAAAATGGCCGCGCGACATTTTGATTATCGGACACACGTTCATATCTTTTTTCCTTTAAAATATATTTGTGTGCTCTTCATTTACTGGGATCTGGGGCGAAATATTTATACGTATAAATAAAATATGTAAATCAGCTTCACGCTGTATCT
Organism: Heliconius erato demophoon; assembly: GCA_018249695.1. Lineage (NCBI taxonomy): Eukaryota > Metazoa > Arthropoda > Insecta > Lepidoptera > Nymphalidae > Heliconius > Heliconius erato. The sequence continues at coordinate 5,539 of DWQW01009415.1, forward strand.
CGCACACAGCAGGGTAGGCGGAGGGAACCTAGTGTTAAGATACTCCGTTCCCCACTTTCCACCGAGTTCTGAAGTTTCTGCTCCACCACTCAGTTCTGAATGGCGGAGCTCAACGCCGCTCTTTGCCTCGACACTAGAACGAATAAATGTAGATAAATATTTCATATCCTCGAGTGGGTTTGGGAACTGCAAAATCGACTGGTTATCGGTGGGTTCGATATCCATCGTTCGATTTTACACTTTGCGCCCCTGCGCCGTGACTAGCCTCATTTATTTATACATAAAGTTGATCTATATAGGTGCTATATATATAAGTTTGATATTCGGAGACGTCGTCACGAAATGGCGTAGCGTGTGATTGTAAAGACGACGGTTGTGGTTTCGATTCTCACCTGAGACCTAGTAACAAAACAACACGCGACTTTGAGTTCCACCTCTCAACACATGTCGAACGTCAACGAAAATTCAACGTAAAGTGGGCAACGGAGTGTCTTAACACTAGCTTCCCAATATCTTTCCAGTTATATAGAGGTTATACGGAGGGGATCCTCCACGCTGAGACGTTCTGATAGAACGCGCGTTAAAAAAGAGCAAACTAAAGTATATAATTTTGTATATAATATATATAGTTATCCTTTCAAACTTCGTAGTAACGAAGCATAATAAACTAATATTAATAAATCACCCACTTCCAAAGGAAAACAGACCCAATACTAATGAATGGGATATGACCGAACTCAGCTCAACCCTGTGGGAAATTAAAAATACCTCTCGGTTATTCTCTAATCAAGTAATTTACAAACAACCAATATTAGCCACTACAAGTTTTGAATCAGAGGCCAGTCATAGGGCACAAACGTGTGAAAGTAGACGCGAGAGGTTGTGGGTTCGATTCCCACTCGAAGAAATGAAATATTTTATATTTTCATTTGTCGATGTGGTCTCGATGCCACAACAGCGCTGCCTTTAATACACAATGCCTTCAGAATTCGGCGAAAAAAAGAGAGCGGAGTGTCTTCATTCTTTTGCCTTGTTTCATGCGGGAAACAGCGTGACGCTGAAAAAAAAAGTTTGGATGAACGCTCTTTAAACAAGTAATAAGAGAAATCGTAATTGCTATTTGAATTCCTAAACTTTATCTTTTATATTTTGCGCTGTCTAGACTACAGATTTTGCTGAATATATAATGGATTTTTATAAATAATATATGCGCGCTACAATAAACGAGCTACTACAATATAGAGCTTTTTTTCCGGCTTCACGCTTTATCCCGCACACAGCAGGGTAGGCAGGGGAAACTTAATGTTAAGACACGCCGCTTCCCACTTTCCGTTGCGTGTTAATTGAGAGAATGCCGCGCTTTGCCTATATACCAGGGAAAAGGAATGAAATTATTTAATTTCCGCAAATGGAAATCGAACCCACAACCCGTAATATTTACAGTCCCACATTTTGTCCCCTGCGCCATAATTGCCCTCATAAATCCTTCAATGTACAATATATGAAATTACACAACTATAGCAATATTTCTCCTTTTTTATTAACCGATGAAGTAGAGTTATATATATACTATATTGTAGTTTGATGAGTCTCGTGTGTATGTCTGTCTGTGTATATTTTGTATGTACAAGTGATGGATGTACATGATTCCACTTGGGAATATAAATATATATGAATATAAATGAGGCCGACGCGTCGTGGCTCAAGGGCACTAGCGTGCGACTGTAAATTGCGGCGGTTGTGGGTTTGATTCACACTCTGGGGAATTAACTATTTACTATAATATTTTAATGCTTCTGGCTGTATACGCGTTGTTTGCGGCTTCAACCAAAAATCAAAAACTCGGGATTTTTTTTGTTTTTATTTGTTCGCTCTAGTAAGGCAAAGCGCGGCGTTAAGTTTCAAATTCAAACAGACAGAGAAGAACGGAGCGGCTATCTTAGCACTAAGTTCTACCGTGGTATATGCGGGATACAGCGTGAAGCTAAAAAATCAGCGTGTAATACATGTTTTTATCTACATCTACCATATCACTATAAAAGATGTCAATTTTGAATATTGGACTAATATTGGACAATATGATAGCATCTCGTTTTCTCAAATCGAGCAGACATTTTGCTGAAAACATAATATAATACAACTACATTACAGGCTCTTCGCCTTTTTTCTTGGAAACGTTCTCTTTTTTCCATGTTATAATAACACATATGTAGACAATATCATCAGAAAGGAAAATGGTTATAAACATTTTACGTGCATTCGCATATGTCGTCGTGGCTCAGTAGAGAAGTCGCTGGCCTATTAACACAGTTGTAGGTTTATGTAACCCATAACAACTTAAAAAAAAAAAAAACATTTTATAATATGAGGCCGGTCGTGGCGCAGCGGCACGAGGTGTGACTGCAAAACCGACCGGTTGTGGGTTCGATCCCCACTCGAGGAGATGAAATATTTACTTAAATTTATATTTCCATTTCTTCGCTCTGGTGTCGGGGCAAAGCGCGGCGTTGAGTTCTGCCACTCAACACGCAATGCCTCCAGAATTCGGCAGAAAGTGGGGAACGGAGTATCTTAACTCTAGGTTCCCTCTGCCTACCCTGCTGTGTGCGGGATACAGCGTGAAGCTGATTTATTTATTTTTTTATCAATATACAACATGTCATCATTACGAGCAAACAGAGGAATACCGATTTCGCTATAATTCACTACATAAAGACGGAGTTGAGATGTACCCGATTGCACTATAATTCCAACATTTTTTTTAACTTCACGTTGTATCCCGCACATAGCAGGGTAGGCAGAAGGAACCTGGGAACCTAATATTAAGATGCTCTGATCCCATTAGGACATTTCCGTTCTCCACAGTTCCCGCTGATTTCCGAAGGCATTGTGTATTCAGTAGAGGGACTCACCGCCGCATTTGCTTCGTTACCAGAACAAATAAACGAACTCCCAATCTACCGCCTACACAGACGCAAGCTTATGTCACTGTGCCACGACGGCTTCCAAAGACCAAACAGTCTCATATTGCATTATAAAAAAAAATAGCGATCTCTATTATATACATATATACGTATATACAGCCACTATGCAGCTATTATAGCTTAAAAACAATTGAAACGATCGAGGCGTAACTCCTGTCATATGTACTGGCCGGTGCATTCGTGAAAAAATACAAAGAATTGGAAAAATCGGTCAACGCTGACTGCGCTGTATGAGTATGTGGAGCACACTTTGGCTTTTCCAATTTTTAATATGATAGCTTTGAAAGGTATACAAAATTCACATCGACGATCGCGATCGCTGAATTTGTGTAAATATTGAAAACTAAAACTTATGATATCTATAGAATATCTTAAGATATTTTAAGTCCTTTCGTTTTTTGTTTTGTTTGACAAAATATGTCAAATCTTTCTACTTATTTACTTAGCTTCGAGCTTAGTTTTAGCATCAGAATTCGCAATAGAATATTATAATATACAAGGAAGCTGAGCTTTTTCATTTTATCTAATTACTAGTGAGCGCGAGCGCCTTCGCCCGCTTATTTGCACCCTTAGGGACGAATTCTAAAAAACCACGAAACACGTGTTCAATAAAATATGTTTAACAGTCTGAATTTATTTTTTTATAAAAATCGGTGCCGTTTTAAAAAAAGTCCTTACAAACTTTCAACCTCTATTTCTTCCCTTTAGAGTTAAAATTTTTCAAAATCCCTTCTTAGTGGATGTCCAGATTACGAAAATAAACATTTGTCCAAATTTCACGTTTCTACGCACAGCGGTTACGGCTGTGCGTGCGTCTTACCTCAGTCAGTCAGGTACATGTCCTTTTATATATATTATCATAAGATAATTAAACAAATTCAAACTTCGTAGCGCAGTAGGAAAACGCGATGGTTATAGTTTCGATTTACACGACAAAACTGTGTACCTCCTATCAACGCATTGCCTCTAATTCGTCGGAAAAGAGAGAAAAGAGTGTCTTGTCACTTGCCATTATCGTTAACAGTTAACCATACGTTGGTTAGTATTTAGCATAAATGTGATATGTTTTATCTAATCAAAAGTAATAACTTTGCCAGTTATTTTTATTTCAAAATCGTTATTACATTATTGAATCGATAAAAATATAAAGCGAATTTGTCACGCAACTTGACCATATTGGTAAATATTTTTGTGTGTTCGATACAAATTAAATATCTTTTTAAAGGTTTATAAATTTAGTTAAAAATGAAACAAATTTAAGCCGAATTATAATAAAAGTGAACTAGAACATTGAAATGTGCAAAAATGTATACAACCATTTAAAATTTCTTGCAATAATAGAGGCCAGTCGTGGTGCAAGGGCAAAAGCTGTAAGGGCGACTGACCAACGGAGTGACTTCACACTAGATTCACTCTGCTCATCCTGCTGTGTGCAGTGCAAAAAAAATACATGTATATAAAGAAAGAAACAGAACTTTTCTCTTCTCCAATGTTCTCGCGATACGTAACAACATTTCCCTGCAACAATAAAACATTTCTCTCTAATTCACTTAAAATATACAAAATTCCCAGCCGTTTTCAGAGCTGATGCTCTCGGCGGGCTCCTAACAGTGAGTTGTACTTAAATATTTATTTCAGTAAATAAATCGTCAACCGTCTGCAAGCGTTGTGCAGGAAATTAAAATCGGCGGTAGCTCCGTACAATAATTTTACTGAATTTCTAAATTAACGAGATCTAATCTATTTTTTTTCAGCTTCACGCTGTATCCCGCATGTAGCAGGATAGGCCAGGAAACCTAGTGTTGAGACACTCAGCTCCCCACTCTCCGCCGAATTCTAAAGGCATTCCGTGTTGAATGGTTGAAATCAACGCCGCGTTTTGCCTCGACACTAGAGAGAAGAATTGAAAATATTAAATGTTTAATTTTCTCAGATGGGTATCGAACCAACAACCTGTCGCGCTTACACACGCTTGTGCCTATGCGCCAAGACAGGCCTCTAACGATTTAACTTATGCGGTGCGATTTTGCATTTCATTTCGTTTTTTCGATAAAAAATTTAGGTATACTTTTTACATTGCAATGCTCAAAATCAACAAAATATTTGAAATTTGCTTTGACTTGTGATGTTAATACGGTTTTCGTATTTCGTGTAATAACATTGGTTTCATCTAATTAAAAAGCTGGCGATATTTTTTGCACTACGCCAGTACTGGTTGCTGAACATAAACTATTAAATAAATTAAAACTTAAATGATGCTTATTTATAAAATAAATTTAATTATAGTTTCACGTTTTATCCCGTACATAGGCAACGGGACTATTAATATAAATTATTTTATTTAGCGATTTTGTTGAATAAAATTAAAAACAAACACTAAATGTTAAGGGAAGTTTGCTAATAAATAATGGTGAAAACTCCTTTTTAAATCGGTTAAGCCGGTTCTGAGATTAGCGTGCATAAATGCATAGAGAAACAGACAAAAAAATATTAAATTATTGTTTTTACATTAATACATTGATAAATACCTTACATAATAATAAAATTTCTCATATATTTTCTATAAACAGACAACGATCAGTTACACTTTAGATGGCAAAGATAAAATTGAGGCCAGTCGTAGCGCACAAGTGACTGCAAACCGACAGGTTGTGGATTCGTTTCCCACTCGAGAAAATTAGATATGTCCATATATAGATCGAGGCAAGACACAGCGTTGAGTTCCACCAATCAACACGCAACTCCCCGAAAAAAAACTTTAAAATCTATGATCCATTACGTTATCCTCAACCATACAAGAACATATTCAACACAAGAATATGCATACACTATAATATTCTATCACATAAATTGATAGTAGTCTTACAAACAAGACTTAATTTACATTGAGAATTTTAAGTGCAGCATCTCGTCGATCCTTAAAACGCCCTCGAAGCACTGTCTTAGAACTCATGCAAGCACCACTACAGCTGTGGAATGTACGTGTAATGCGATATACTTGTCTAATAAACCGACACGACTACGAGAGCGCCGGGAAGTGCTGGGAAGTCTGTGTGAACTATTTACTTTGAATACACACTTTGTTGTGTTGAGTAAAAAATATATGTAATATCTCTTTATGTTTTTTTTTAGATATTATGTTCTAGACTAATATTTTTCGTTGTTTATTGTAATTATTAGAATTTTAGATTTTTGTTAAAATAAAATCATCAGTTTAAAAATGTTAAAAATATAGCTTTTGTTCTCCAACGGATGTCCTCATTTCTGATTATATCTCGTAATACTATCCCGTAATATCTCGTGATATATACGATTCATTTAATTAAAGGATTTCATTTGATTTTTTTTCATTTAATTTTATATTATTTCAAATGAGTAAAATAAACTTTTTAGGTAGGTATATGTCACTTGTGCATATTTCGATATATATAAAATAGTTAAAATTTTGTTTTCGCAAAAACAATAACCGCAAATTAATCGTGTACGTAATATATCTACATGTACATGTACATTATACTCACATACATATATTTAAATACATAATTTATGTGAAATTCAAAAACAGATTTTCATTTAAAGCTTGAATTAAGTAGTAAATAAACAAACAAACGAACCAAATTTCAACCGAAGGCAATTATTTTTATGTCAATATATTTCGAGGCCAGTCATGGCGCAGGGCACTAGCGTAGCACTGTAAAGTGTGTGGATTCGATTTCCACTCGAGAAAATGAAATATTTTTATTTCCAAGCTCTGGTAACGAGGCAAAGCGCGGCGCTGAGTTCCGCCACTCAAGATGCAATGCCTCCAGAATTCTGCACAAAGTGGTTAACGGAAGTGTCTGAATAGGAATAAAAAGTCTTAACACTAGGTTCCCAGGTTAATTCTGCCTACCCTGCTATATACTAGATACAGCGTGAAGCTAAAAAAAATTATAATCTTTCAAAACATGTAATTCCGAATAATGTGATAATAAACAACCAATTTCTATATATAATAACCGTATTTCAAAAAAAACCGAAATCGCATTTAGCAAGCTAACTGCTCCAGAACACACAACGTAAAGAACGAACGTTACATTAATTTTATAGCCGTTTCGTTATAGTACACGCGGGAATGCAAACATTATGTGAAGCATTATCATACGTCTTTTGGTAACCGCATTCGATATGGGTTAAATTTAACTGGAATTTTTACAGTTTAACTGGAATTTTAATTCAATTGAAACGGTATCACCTCTTTTTATGTGTATGTTTAAAATGTATTATAAAAATGTATCGATATTAACCAATTTATGTGGTTTGTCTTAGAGACTATAAGTTTAAATTTCTGCCACTCAACACGCAATGCCTCCAGAATTCGGCAGAAAGTGGGGAACGGAGTGTCTTAACACTAGGTTCCCTCTGCCTACCCTGCTGTGTGCGGGATACAGCGTGAAGCTGATTTATTTTTTA
>DWQW01009416.1:0-12973 GCA_018249695.1 Heliconius erato demophoon
TAGTGTCAAGAGGTTTCTTGACAATAAGAATTGTGAGGAACTAAGAATTGTGACGTAAAGTGGGGAACGGCACTCCGTTTCTCAGTTTTCATCTAAATTAGACATATCGAGTTATGAGTGATAGAAGCCTACGCGTGTCTTTATATATTGAATAGGTATTGAAAAAAGTGCCCGGAAACGATACGCCATTGATTTTATTAATCGCAGATGTGTTCTTTCTTAATCGTGGTTATTTTTATTAAGCCTATTTGCCTATTAACTTTATTCTCCAGTCGTTGTCAATGTTAATTTTTTTTAAAGAAAAAAAAAATCACGTTGTATTCCGTACACAGCAGGATCGGGAGAGGGAACCTAGTGTTAAAGACACTGCGTTCCCAACTATCTGCCGAATTCTGAAGGAATTGCGTGTTAAGTTATTTTTCAAAGAATTTTTTTGCATGGAATATCACATGTAATTTAGAACATCTCATTCCAGGTTAATACTATCACTCACTGTTACGTCTCTTTAAAAAATTCAGATTCTACTCATACCTGTACAAAACTCTGCTTATATTTTCTCCAATCCTTTCTTTATTTTCTCTCTAAATTAAGCCACTGCCATCTATTAAAGATGTTAAAGGAAGTAATTCAATTTTCTCACCAAATAATACCTTATACATTTACTACAACAATTTTTGATCTTAACATAAATATTAATGAATCGGTAATCGTTTACTAAATCCTAAATATTTCGATGGAGTCAATTAGGATTGGATGTAATTAAGGAAGGTCAGCCTTTGTGGAACATACGAGCGGGTGTGACGCTTGTGGCCTGTTATCTCGACTACGTAATATGTAGCTGTTGGTAGAGTGACCATACATTTGGAACAATATTTCGAATAATGTATAAAATATTTGTACGTAATGGGACTCAGAATGCTTCAAAAAAATTGGCGGAAACTGGCAAACAAAGTACCTTAGCACTAGGTTCTCTTCCTCTGCCTACCTTACTGTATGCACGTAAAGCTGAAAAAAAGGGACAGCAAATTACGTTAAAATTCTTATACATTTGTTATAATTTTTTTTATGGAATAATACAAGGCAAACTAGGGTAGGGCTCTGGGCTAAGCTAGAGTAGGGCACCTGATGGTAAATGGGGACCTTTAAGTGCGTTGCCAGCCTTTAAGGTGGAGGTAGATCTTTTTTTTTAAAGGTACTCAGGTCGTATCGACCTGGAAACACTGCCGCAGATATGCCATTCCACTATGCGTGGCGCGTGGAAGGAAGGTGTTTACCGTGAAGTACCGTCTCACCCTTCTAATGACCCCTAGTTTCTTTGAGGCCAATTTGAACTTGATCTCCAGATGCAAGAAAGTCAACAGTTGATGTTTTCAAAATTTAGGTTACAATTCTATTTGCTTAAAACTTAAACTTAAATGATTCAAATGATCTTAATTAAAAACATTTGTATCTTTTAAATATTCTATATCCAAGTATATAGTAGCTTTCCTAATTAACGTGGTTTTTATGGTTGATTTAAATTTCTAAAATACATTTTAATATCGTGGAATACTAGTATAGAGACGTATACTTTGACTCATAAATGATTTATTTACTTTTTCTAATCGATAACTATTTACGTTACAAGTTGGTCTTTGTTTCTCGTACCTTTCATATGTCTGTCACCGTTTTTAGTATACCATTGAATATATTGACGAAAAAGAATATTGAAATGTATTCGTATATGTATGCGAGGCAACTGTAAGAATATCTCTTTAAAAACATCTTGCAGAGATTTTCGAGCTTTAAAATTAATATGTATATGATATAAAAATTATATATATTATATATAATTTTTTGAAGTACACATATAGAATTTATGTGTGCGGCTCAATAGATATATATTATGTTTTATAGTTTTAAGTAAAATACGAAAGAAACACAATATATATATTGCCATTTTAGACAATTATTATTAAATGTGAAATTCGATTAATTAAGAACATTGACAAGCACATCTTAATGAATTAATTGACAGGATTGAAGATTTTGAATGTAGATCAAAGTATGAAATTATAGTGTGGCTTTGAGTTATTACAATTTGTTATTTTGCACTTACTTTAATTACAAAGTGACTATAACACTGATATATACATTTTGATTAGGATGTTTAATTTTACTTTCATTGATTAAAAAGATGTTTAGAATTCAGCATGAATACCATATCAAAATTTGCTTATTTTATCATCTTCTCATATTACATTTAATAGGTAGTTCTGTAATTGATATAATGGCAGAAATGAATAAAGAGAAAAAAGTACCGGTTCAATGTGAGACGGCCTCGTCCATCGAGGCTTCCATACCTATTTTAGAGTTGTAGGTCAATGGTAAGTACAACTACAAAGTAAAGTAAAAGTTTACAAACGAAAGTTTGCGGGCGTATGCACTCATTTTAAATTAAATAATTACAAATATAAATTTGTAAAGATTTTTTTTTTCTATGAAATACCTATAAATTTTCATTCTTGTTTTTTTCTTTCTACCAAATTTCATAACAGGATGTCTAAGGTAGATTTTGATTTCATAGATGTTTTTACCTTTTGATGTAAAGAACCCTAAAAAAGAAATCTAGATGATCACTTTGTTGTTCATATCTCCGTCTATCAAGAATATTTATCTCGAGATCGCGTGGAATAAATTCACCGCAAATCAAAAACTATAGAGTACTTTCCGTGGACATTTACAATATAAACAATCTGAAAAATTTATAGGTATTTCACAAAAAAACATTATAAACTTTTATTTGTAGTTTGTTTCAAACAAGATAATAAGAATGAGTGCTTTCGCCCACAATTTTAAGTTTGACAACTTTTATAAGATGTACTTCCCATTGACTTACTGTCTAAAAATGGTGAGGATTCCACGCCGGGCGAGTTCGACTCACAGTTGACGGATTTTTTGGTTTATATAATTTAATATTTTTTAATTTAGTGTTAAGACACTCCGTTCCTCATTTCATCCTATTTTTTTTAAAACGGATTTAACTTTAGAAGCCCAATCTACGTAAATTTGACGTAGTGAAATATCGGTATCCTTTCCCGCTTATCATCAAATCGCCACAAACTCCCGAACCGTACCGAACTCAGTAGGCGTCGGGACTTTTAACCGTTAAACTAGACAAAACATTCTCCGCTGGATCCAGACCCCGACCAAGACAATTGTGTAACAACACAATAATCTTGCTCATATTTAACTAAAGATGATGTCAGGAGTGATAATGAAGATGCGATAGTCGACTGCATTAAAGATAGAAGCCAAGAGATCTCTGAAGTCATTTGCAAATGGAGGTATCTTACGGGATATAAATATACTGTCACTATAAGATAAATTGAGGCCGGCCGTGGCGCAGAGGCACAAAGTGTGACTGTAAAATCGACTGGTCGTGGGTTCGATCCCCTCTCGAGGAAGAGAAATATTTCTTTACATTTATATTTTCATTTCGTTCTGGTGTCGAGGTAAAGCGCGGCATTGACTTCCACTACGCACGCTATGCCTCCAGAATTTGGCGGAAAGTGAGCAACGGAGTGTCTTAACATTAGGTTCCCTCTGCCTACCCTACTGTGTGCGGGATACAGCGTGAAGCTGATAACTATAAGATAAATGAATAAGAAAAAAAAATGAGTCGCATAGATTTTATAAAAATTCTATGCGACTCATTGTTATCAGTTTTGATTGAAAAAACAAAAATGACTGGTGGCTACTACTGTTAAAAAAATTCTAAAAAAATTAAAAAAAATATTTAAAAAAATGTGTTACTGACATTTCCAGAAAATACAACAACGCTATTGCGGAATTTTTTCATATAAAAAAGGCAGACGACCAAAGCGCAGTTTTGCAAAAATCAACATGCAGAGAATACAATATTGATATTTGTCAAGAATGTATATAAAGAATGATTTTTATCTATGAGACTAACTTAGTATTACTTAAAAAAAAAGTGGAAAACTGGTAACGTACGTAAAGTATAAAACGGGTAAAAGTGTAAAATTATTGTAAAAATAAGGTTATTTTTATAATAATTTTATACTTTTACCCCTTATATTTTTGCTCATAATTAGGTAATTTTGAGCAAAAATATAAGGGTCTTAATTTGTCGTTGATTTTCTTTTCTGATTTTTTGAAGAGTACGCATTATCACAAATGTTTCTTACTTATTAATTAAATCGTCTTATTAAAACGTAAAAACGTATTATATGTATTTTTTATAATTAATACAAAAAAATAGTTACAATGAAAATTTTTACTAGCAATTTTTACGTATGGCTTATAGCCTATAGTTGCATATGATTAGGATTATAGGGTAATAGCGGGCCTTCATACTGGGATTTGTCATCAAAGCGAAGAAATGAATATATTTCATTCCAACGATTAGATATCGAACTTTTGTGCCAATAGGTTTCTTTTTAAGTTTAGGTTTCACTTATAATTTTAGTTCTTAACAATTTTAGTTCGTAATCACTCAATTTGTTACTTGGAAATTTATAAATGTCTCTAGATTTCGAAAATCATGTTTTACCTACCAGTTACTCTACTTCAGGATCCTTGCTGTAATTCAGTTAATATCGACCATCTAAATATTAAGCACACGCTATAAAATTTAATAGGACTATACTAAAATTTAATTATACAGTTGTGTAATAGCTGGAAAGGCAGAATTTATATATGTAGATATTTGTCATATTGAAGACGATACATATAATAAATTGAAGAACCAAGTAAAGTTACTTGTTACTATACAGTTTACTGATAAATAGGTTATAGTATATATATATATGTAGTCAAGAGGTTGATGACAGTGGACCGTATTGTTCGTGACCGTAGTTTTCTCTGGCTATTTCGCTAGCTAAGATAAAGCATAAAGCTATTTTTTGTTTCCTTTAGACTTTCCTTTAGATTAAATGTACTTTTGAGCAGTTTAAGTTTATTAATTTATCTAAAAATACAGTAATATAGTTTGTGTTTGTGAGTGTAGCTTATATAGCATTTGTATGTACGTACTCATTCAACATTACATACGTACATATGCTTGTAACTTACATTTCGCGTAGTAAGAAGTTCCTACGAAACTGCACAGTAGTGGAGTGCCACGTATTCAGGTTGTTAGAAAATTCAGTAGCAGTTAACAGCTCAAACAGCTCTTCAGAACACTCCCCACTTATTAATCTCATTATCAATTGAATTGAAAAAAATGTATTGGATAATCTATTTTTCGAGGAAAGCTATATATAAATCTTATTCATTTATATTTTGAGGTCGAAGCCGCGGATAAGCTCTAGTAATAATATGACTTCTTCTATATGATTTTCACAAAATATTAAAAGAAAAATATTTATTCCAATTTCGTACCGTATTTAATTACAATTCAAAAGAACTCGTAATTCATGAGATTTTTGAAAAGCGTTTTTAATATAAGGCCCAGTCTGTTGCTAATTAGAAATGAACGGGAAATGTAATAAATGAGATTAAATACTCGAATAAACTTCATGTGAAATATAAGTTTTATTGAGCGATGTTTTTCTGATAAGTATTTAAATGATCTTCCATTTGCTGTTACAGCTTTTTACTTTCATATATGTACTTGTTTTAGAATTAAGAATTAACAAAATATTAATTAATTGTTCATTGTGTTTTCTTATACACGCGCCAATATGTTGTAGAATGTTTTATGATATTGAAATGGAGTGATAAAAAGAACCGAATCGCTGTGATTTCATTACATAAGTAGGTATGGAGCCGGTTATTTTTAAAATACTTCATACTCTTGGTACTAGTCAAATATTTGTGAACCGGACTATTGATAGATACAATGAAATTTCCTCTGCTTGTGACAGAAAACTGGCCGTCTTAATATTGTTTGTACTAAAACGGCGATCAAAGCAGTAAGACAAAGAATTCGAAGAAATTCTGTCCGAAATTTTATTTTTTTTTATAGAAGAGATGAAAATGGGAATTAGAACCATTTCGCTTATTTTTAATGAAATTTGTAGCCTATATGAAACGCATTGGTGATTCCTAACTGATAATTTAAATAGAATAGGATGGTGAAATCAAAACAACAAGCGGTACCCAAAGAGGTGACAGAAATGGTATATGCTTTAAACACTAAAGAAGCCTTCCAACTAATCAACAGAATACAACATGGGCACTATCTTACTTCAGTGATAACTTGGCGGAGTGTTAGCTGTGAAGGAGTCATATTTCTGTGATAATGATATCATTACATCGGCACAAGTTTATCAAGATACCATTCTTGAGAAGGTAGATGAGCCCTTTTTCAAAGCTGGATCACCCAATCTTGGTAATCTTGGTTAGAAGCGAACGTTACAAACTTCACCAGAGCTGAAGACTAGCCGTCATCTACTCCTGATCTTAATCCAGTGGATTATGATTTGTGACAGTTTTAGACAGTAAGTTTTGTTCTAAATGCCTTGACAATTTGGAGTCCCTAAAGCATGCCATACGATTGGCAGTCTCTAAGAAAAGATATTTTCCTTAGGGACTTTGAAGTGTTTGAGTTTTATAAGGTGCCAGTCAATTCCTTATTTTTTTCAGCTCCCTATGCTGTATCTCATTTTCTCAACTCAACGCCGGGCTGTGCCTCAGCACCAGAACGAAGAAACGAAAATTTTAAATATTTCATTTCTTCCAGTGGGAATTGAACTCATAACCTGTCGTCGCATCTATAGTCATACTCAGTGCCATTGCTGTGCTACGACTGGGCTTATATGTTTTAACACTAAACATGTCCCTAAACTTGGGCGGAAAATGCGACATGGAGTGTCTTATATCCTAATATTAAGATCGCTTTGCCTACCCTCCAATATCAAGTTGCTTAGCAATCTACACACATAATATTTCAGTGCATGGGCATTTTTAGACAATTACGAAAACACATTTTCGGACACAAGCATTTAATTAACTTTATTATTATTATCAAAGCTTGTTGTACTATGTTTGGCTATTAAATTATGGTCAGTTGCAACAATTTGGCGTTTGTTGATTGTAATTTAAAAGAAAATATCTCCATTTAAGCGCTAAGGTAAATTTACATTGTGCAAAGTGCTTTCCATATATGTTCATATCGTTGACGAAAACACAAGGGTATCATAAGCTTGACGTGTTTGTGCATCACAGTTCCCAAACGGATGAGGCATTTTATTGATCGTTAAAATTAGTAATATATAAATTACTTCCATTGGTCTGATTGATTCCATATTTCATATTCTTTCACCACAATAATATTATCTATTCATGTTAAGCTCGGATTAATACTTAGATATCTTAGTATTTGGCTTTATATATTATAGCTTGGAGTATCTTAATATTAAGCTTTCTCTCTCTCAACGTACCGAACTACTAAAATCTTAAAGTTTAAATAAAATTTGGCATGTAGGTTAGAGTGTATGGGAGCATTAGAAGAGATCTCTAATATAAAATTTCTAACGAGATTTTTCATTTTACTTCTTAAAATCTGAAGAGTAAAGTCGCGGTCGATTAGTATTAAAAATCTTTATACACAATATTTACATTTAACCCTTAGAGGCTACATGGGTGTAAAAACATCCAGGTATATATCGTTTTTAGCCGCTGCACTCTTGAATATTTATCATGGCGTTTTTGTGTATCCTCCTAAGTTGCCAGTAGACCTGAAACGCGTAGGGGGAGCAGTCGTTCGCACGCGCAGTTTTTGTAACATTTGCCATCCGGGTGTTCTAACATCTATAATTGTCATAGTGCGCTACTAACTAAAAATATAAGTGTTTACTTTATTTATACTTTCATTAAATGTAGCATGCAATAAGTATACATTTCTTATATGTTGAGGCAAAGCGCCCTGCTCCAATTCCTCCAGAATTCGCTGAAAAATGGGAAATGTAATGCCTACTCTGCTATGTGCACGATACAGTGTGAAGCTGATTTTTTTTAATGTATAATTTTTTTAGATCATGAGTAGTCTGCAATAATTTGAAATTGAAGCTTTACTAGCATCTGACGACGAGCCGACTAACGAAGAGGACGTATTAGAAGAAGATATTCATGAAGATGATATCCAAGGTGGTGACGATGAAGAAGAAATTCTAGTAGATGATCCTCGGCCATCCCCACTGTCGCAGCCATCCTTGATGTCTGCTTTTATTGCACTAAATGCTGCTGTTCTATTAATTGCTTTGCCATATGCTGTTTCACTAGATACAAAATCAATAAAAATAGGTTTAAACATTACATCTAGTGGACAAGTATTGGTACCAGCAAAAATAAATCTTGAAAGGAAAAGAAAAGCGAGGCTGTCTTACATATAAGTGGAGCGCTATACCACTAGCTTCACATCGAGTACTTGCTAGAAGTATTGTTCCTTACTAACCAGGTCCTGTGGGAATAGCCAAATACCATTGGAAGCTTTTGAATTATTTTTTGATAAAAAAATAGCTTAATTATTCTCCTCCTTACGCACCAGGAACTAGAGAAACAAAGGGCCAGCTAGAGTCCAACAGATACGGTACAAAAGAACTAGATATGCTAGATATTTCTTACTGCTGTAAAGATAGACAACCGCGTATCAACTACATTTTTGTGGGGCGTCTCTGGCAGTGAAATTTACAATGTCTCTAGTAAATGTCTAATGTCAATACTATCAAAGGATTTAAATCCTGATGAGACACCGAAGAGACCTAAGCAAGGCAGATGTGGCCTTTGCAGGCAAAAAAGATATTTTTTTCCGCAAAGTGCTCAAAGTGTACCAAATACATATGCATGGAATATCGCAAGATTATATATAATAACTGTACCAGAGACTATGATAATTTTACCAAAAATATAAGATAATTATACCTCATAATAATGTTATATTTTTATAAGTGTTGATTTTGCATGTTAATTTTATTAAAATATTTATACACTAGCGGCTCGCCCACGGCTTCGCTCGCTTAAAATACATGATTATTGATTTAATAAGCACAATTGATTGACAACTATAATGACTTCTGATATGATTTTTTTACGACATTATCGTCAACGAATTTTTGATTGTTTTAAATAAAAAAATACGAGCATTGTTGATATTTGATATTTATAAAATATATAATGTCAGTGATATAATAATATATGACGTCAGTTTCTGTTCAGAATAATTTAATTTACTCATTCAGAAACAGCCTTAAATGTTAAATTATTGATTTGTAGTATTCATAATATTCTTTGTAAAATAACTGTAATAATTGCATATTAACTCCTGTACAGTTTTTAAATTAGTTATGAATATATTATATGAACGAACCAACCAAAATATCTTTGTATTAACTTGATATTTCTTTCAAGACGTTCTTTATCTCTGTGTTGAATTAATTACGACCTAAACTTAACTGTTATGATTTATGAAGGTAATCTCCACTAACAATTCAATTTTGTTTACTTTATTGTATAAAATATTATATAATAGTGCTTCAAAAATATATATTTTTATCAACAGTCATATAACCCAGACGTTTCGAATATCATTCTTTAGAAAATAATCTTACCAGCGCGATTGCTATATAATATTCGCTGGCAAACTAATGCCTTGAGTTCATTCAAATGACGATAACTTTTTTTTTTAATGAACCAATTTTGATAAACTAAACTTTAGTAGTTAAGTTGAGTTAAAACAAAGCAAATGGTGAAATGTTCAAGTAAATCGATTCAGTACTTTCAGAGAAAAATGTGGACATAAATATCGACAGATAGAAAGACAGACAGACAAGAAATTCAAAAAAAAATCTTTTTGCTTTCTTTTATTCTTTTTAAGTGTCCCTCTATTCATATCAGTCAAAATTACTAAATGTACAGACAAAATATTTTTACTGTCTTATTATATATAAAGATGACTGAAAAACTAATGTTCCTATATTTTTGTTGTTTTCTAGCCTCACTTGTGAGGAAAATATATATATTTTTTAATATATTTTAGTAAAATAAGCCAGAGTAAGCGTAACATCTTGAAATACACATAAATAATAAACATTAATTTGTATTTGAGTTTAACTTTTTTATAAAAAAAGTATTAAGGTCCTTTCGTACATAGTTAGCTATTTAAGTCATTTTTTGGGCCTTTTTAAGTTTTTTTACAAAATATGTACAACTAAACAAAATATGTGTAACTAAATATATTTTTTAAGAAATGTACAAAGTAACTTTTAAAAGTAAATTGTTCATATTTATTTACTAATTATTACTAATTTCATCATTATTCAAAATTAAAGTGTTTTTACGCCCATTATAGTCTTAGTGGGTTATGCAATTCATTATAGCACTTAAGGGTTAAGACACAAATGTGATAGTATAGAAGTTTCAAGACATATTGTGTTAAATTTCTGAACCGTAACTATCGATTGATTCGTGGCGCACCCTTGAATTATAAACAAAGCAAATTGTCTAACGCCCAATATTAATAATCTATCTCCTACGTCAATCTTCGATTGTTCCATATATCTATCCAATCTAGAGATTGGATAGATGTATGGAACAATCGATGATTGACGTAGGAGATAGACTATTAAAATTAGGCGTAAATGTACGAGAACAAGACGAAAAGATTGATTTGCGTTGTTATAGTTACTTTTTGTGATGTTTTTTATGCGTTATTTTTATGTGTCTCGAAAAATAGACGTCTACTCTATTTACGGGATACAGCGTGAATTTGAAAAAAGAAAAAGTATATATTGTTACAAATCAAATATTTTAATACTTGTTAGATATGTTATTAATATGAATGTTAGATTCTTTTTATAACTATTAATTTGATTTTGATGATCATTATTGTTTGTTAAGTAGCGGTTTGGGCTATACATGTAACGACTGGAATTGTGATGATAAAGTATAACTTTATGTTGTGGCCGCAAAAATCTATTAAAGAGCATTCATTATTGTTTGTTTCATGCAGTTTGTGGAGCTGTTTCAAAAATCTGTAAAGGTAAAAAGTAAATATCTTCTAGATACATTATTTTATATAAAAATTAAACAAAGGGTTGAAGTAGTATATAGAACTATAGAATGTCTTACCTATGGTGGGATTTTTTCCAGGTCAATATGAGATGAGTACAAAAAGCGCGTCTATCTCCACCTTAAAAGCCGACAACGCACCTGTAGCTCCCATGGGATCGTGGGCAGCGGTTATCACTTACAATCAGGAGACTGAAAAATTTCGGTTGCCACTCGAAGAAATTAAATAAGTATTTTCATTTCCTTGATCTAGCAGTGTAGCCGCCGGAATTCGGCGAAAATTGGGAAAATATCTTGATAGTAACAGAGTATTCACAGGATCCCTCGGCCTATCCTGTTTTGTGATAAAATTGACGAAGCGACGAAATGAAGTTCTTATTTGCATAGCGCTAACTTAGGCTTGACTTTATAAGTAAAGTTACTTATAAAGTCAAGCCTAAGTTAGCGCTATGCAAATAAGAACTTCATTTCGTGGCGGCGGTCTTCATACGCGGTAAGAAGCGTAACCAAAATCTGTATGATATTTCCCGTACTTACAGTTGTGAAATTGGTATGGAACCCTCGATGGGCGAGTCCGTCTCGCACTTAACCGATTTCTTCAAAAACTAATCATTTTTATTCGTGCTAGTTATGCCTATTTTATTATTTTTGAGAGAACCTGATGTTAAGACACTACGTTCTTAATTTTGCGCGCATCCTAAAAACATAATTTTTAAATTATATTTTTTATCATTCTTCTGAGTGGGAATCGAAACTACAACCATCGTGTTTACAGCCAGACTCTGACCCAATGATTTCAAAAAATGAAGAAAAAACATTATAATATTTAAAACACCAATTTTATTTACGAATACGCTTAAACCCGATTATCATCAGGAAGATCCGTATTATCGTATGCAAATCTTTTTTCTCTCAAACACAGAAAAAAGAAATTCAATAAGAGCGTTAAACGGAACGGTACGGATTGTCGAATTGTCAATATACAATTAAAGGTTCCAGATAATGGGTAAAGATAGCGATATAAATATTTATAAGAACATCTATACGGGACCAGTCGCGGCGAATAGGCACAAGCAGTGCCACTGTAAACGACCGGTTTATAGTTTCGATTCCCATTCGACTAAATTAAATATTTAATATTTTTTTCTCATCGCTTTGATAACGAGACAAAGTGAGTTCCGTTACTCAACAAACGATAAACGCGGCGGAAAGTAGGATATGTAATTGTCTTAAAGAGAATGGAATATCTTAGCACTAGGTTCTCCGGTTTCCTCTGCCTAACCTGCTATGTGTGCTTGAAGAAACTATAATAATATTATTAAACTAAAGAATTTATTTCAGTACTAGTACGAATTAAAAAGTTATTTTCGAGTTGGATAGCGAGGAGAGCACATCGCGTAATCATTTCAATGTAATCCTCAATGATTAGAGCGAAGGATGTCTATTAATTAAATCATATATATAACTTGTTAGGATTGTCTTGATGTATTCTGTTCATCTCTCCTGGAGCTGAGGACCTGATGAATTGGAAGGTCTACCCTAAATGTGTTTTTAGTTCTAGCCTAATAATTGATTGTTTTCCTTAGTCGATTTTTAAATATTTATTTTAAATTTCATGAGGCCGTTGTAGCGCAGTGACACAGCGACTGACTGTCAACACGTCGGTTGAGGTTTTTTTCGTTTTAGAGGCAAGACAAGGCGTAACGTTACTCAACGTACAAACTCTCGAAAATAAGGGGACGTATATATTTCTCCTATATATCACGATAATATGCTTCAATTATATTCCATTGAATTTGAAATAAATAAATTATCACATTCAGTCAAATGTAAACAATCGACAGTTACAGTAATTATTATATTATTATATATACATACATTCAATTGTTTTCTAACTAACGACTATGCGTGAGAGTGGTAATTATATCGTGACTTCATTTTCACTGATAACAACGCAATT
>DWQW01009417.1:0-12971 GCA_018249695.1 Heliconius erato demophoon
CAGAGCGAAGAAAATGGAAATATAAATTTAAGTAAATATTTCATCTCCTCGAGTGGGGATCGAACCCACAACCAGTCGGTTTTGCAGTCACACCTCGTGCCGCTGCGCCACGACCGGCCTCAATAATAATAATAATAATAATATAATACTTTACTGCACAAATAAGAAGAAGAATAAAATACAGTACATTATAATAACGAATAACAAGTGTGCAATGGCGGCCTTATCACTAAAAGCGATCTCTTACAGGCAACCAAAACAAAAACGTAAGAATTAGATTTATAAAAGAAAACAGAAAGGTGCAAAAAGTACTAAGAAATACATAAATCAATATATAGTGAATACAAAATTGTTTTAAACATCCAAATATACATACAAACATACATACATAAATATATTCATACATACATACATACATACATACATACATAAATACAACAGTTAAATATAAATACATATACACTTATCATATTGTCCTTTTATGAATTAACTTTAATACAATATACCTTCTTTCCTCCTGGCATTATTCCCGGCGTATGTTGCCAGGATCTGCCTTCCTGCTTAATATACTCCACTTTGCTCGATCTGTAACGTCCTGTGTGGATAGACCATTGGCTCTCTTCTCCTGCATCACGACATTCAACCATCGCTTCCTTGGGCAAGCGCAAACATATAATATACCTACATCTCTAATTCTCAAAGAAATACTTATATTAGACTTGTACCTTTTTTCCAGCGACACAAAAGTACTGTTGCTAACATCTCATGAATGGTCGGATGTTTCTAACAGTAGTTCTCACATAATAAAGGGTTTTTTTCTATAAGTAAACGAAGAACGAAGCTATGGCTAGTTAGTTTGTTTGTAATGTAACGCTTACATAAATATTTTAATACCACAGATTTTGTCATTGTTTTTATTGTTTGAAATTGCAAAATCCTACGAAGATTTACCCCAACTACTCGAGTGTAAATACATTTAATTCAAGTACCATATAAACATAATGTGTTTAAAATTATTAAATTACTACCTAGTAAGCATATTTTACAATTTTACATTAAGAAAAAATATTGTAAAACAAGACACCGACAGAAATATTGTAAAACAAGACCATATTTGGTAAGAAAATAGTAAAAAAACAGCTTTACGTTTATACTCGCATAACAAGGTAGACATAGAGAACTTAGTGTTAAAACACTCCCGACATTGCTTTTCGACCAATTTTCGAAACATTCAATGTTGAATGGCGAAGCTCAAACTCGTTCTTTGTCTACCAGAACAGGGAAGAGATTAAATGTAATAACTTCACCAAGTGCGTATCGAACTCAGGACCACCAATACTATAGTCAGACGCTATCCCACTGCGCCAAGACGGCCTCTCAGACGTCGTCATTGTGCCCTTCCGTGTTTTTTGAATCTAACAAAGGCAATTTACTGAATATTTTGTTGGAATAAATACTAAAATGACTGTAACCACACTTTATTACAAATATTATTGACTTAATAATATTTCAATTGAAGAAAACTAAAGTCACGGTACTTCTAGTAACTACAATGACCAGTAAAAATGAGGTATCGTATAAAAGGAAGCATAGTATGAACAAAAAGAATGTGATGATTAACGAACAAGTTTTCCTTCCGTACCATTGTCGAAGATGAATAATGTGTAAAAACAAAGCTTTGTATTATATGTATACTATTTATTTATGTTGTATGTACAGGCGAGTATTATGTGTTAATTATTGTAATTTCACCGCTTCGGCAAGATAAAAGACGAAAGCGAATCTAAAGACAAAAAGTAGAGCAAGGAGTGTCTTAATATATCTTTTTTTTTACTTACAAGCAATTTTCATTATAAAGGCAGAAAAAATAGGTGGTTTATATTTATTTCTTAACTTAATTTAAACTTAACTTCACGCTTTATTCCTAGCGGGGTAGTCAGAGAGAACGCAGCGCCAAATGCTACGGTATATTATTTCTTATTATTATATTTATATTTATTCGAATATTTATTTCTTATCATAATAATTTAACTACTGATTATTGATTATTACAACTTCTGCAGCTACAATGCTTAAAAATTGTACAAAAAAAAATGCATACTGAGTAACGGAACTTAGTGCCGCGCTTTTTCTTCTTACCAGAGAGAGAAAATTAAAATAATTCTTATGCCCGAGTGGAAATCGAATCCACAACTGTCAAGTTTAATCAACACTGCGCCGCGAGTCAATATCAATATCAAGTTTTCGTCACAATTATAAATAACAATTACATAAATGTATTTAATTGATTGTTAATCGATTCTTTATACGTACCTTATTAACGGAGGCACGTCAATGTCAACACGCCTACGGCTGTCGCTATGCAATTAGGCACAATTTAATTTTCATATAAATATTTTATTCCAAATTTACAAACGATACGACGATTTTAAAATATTTAATTGTATGTCTGTCGGCCCTGGTTAATCTCCGGAACAGCTGAGCCGAATTTCAAGAGACTTTCACTTTAGGACCGTATTAAAATCATTCCGTCAGTGAAATAACTTCAGAAATAAAAATCGTGTTTTAAGATTTAAAATAAATTAAAGAACAAATATTGATTTAAAGCTTTACATTTTGCACAAAGTTGTCCTATTATGACATAATTACTAATTCAATTGTCATCATGATCATGATCATGATCTAACAAACGTAAGGAAATCCACAGTTGCATATATTTTAGCTGTTCAAGAAATTATTTATGTAACACTGTGTTTTAGGAAACAGGTGTTTTAGTAACTAACGCCCAGTGTTCTTTTTGTTGGTTCTGTGTTCAATAAAAGGTAATATTTTACTTCACTAAGATTTATATATTTTTATGGTTCCGTAACTCAAAGGAATAAACTCTTATAGGATCAATTATGAATCGCATTAAAGTATTGTAATACATATCAGTGGAAATGAATTCTTCAGCTTTATCATCTAATTTTAGGTATAAATTTTTAAGTTACGCTAAAACGCCGATGTACTGTCTACAAAACCTTCAAATTTTAAGTCCAGATTACAAATATCGAATATAGAGTTTTACAGATCAAAATTCGCAACAAGTACACTCTT
Organism: Heliconius erato demophoon; assembly: GCA_018249695.1. Classification (NCBI taxonomy): domain Eukaryota; kingdom Metazoa; phylum Arthropoda; class Insecta; order Lepidoptera; family Nymphalidae; genus Heliconius; species Heliconius erato. Next base: position 3,097 of record DWQW01009417.1, read on the forward strand.
AATTGTTTTCCGGTAACCTCCTATATGAAGGATATTGGCGATACGTGAATGCTAAGCTTCAAATCTTTTGGGACTAGCGGGACGTATTAATTAAACATTTAAATTCGACAATAATCATTCATAAATAATAAGGGCACACTTGGGGCCGTAATACAGCAGTGAAAAAACGCCTGAATGTTAAGACGATGGTTGTGGAATTAATCACCACTAGGGAAAAAGATATTTTAATTCTCCCGCCACAAATATTTTAATTTTTTAATTGACAACGCAAAGCGCAGTGTTGAGTTAAAAAATGGGAAAATATTGAGTTAGTTCCGAGTATCTCGTAAAAGTCGGTGAGAAACTTGAGAGCTACCCATCCGGAACTCACGAGTTTTGGGCCATTTCAAAAGCTTTACTTGACAACTTTAGCCAGCCTACACAGCTTGGTCCATATGTCTAAAGAGAAAGCCGATCTCCTGGGCGCCCTGTTTGCCTCGAAGTCGATTATCGATGACCGAGGTAAAACGCCACCGGCCCTCCCGCTTCAGAGCTCAATGCCTGAAGTTAAGTTCAATCAAACAGCTATTAGACGAGCTCTGTCTTCTTTGGGCATCCACAAATCGAGTGGGCTAGATGGCATATTTCCTTTAATGCTCCATTTATACGCTCCTGAGCTAACACCGGTACCAACGCATTTTTTTCAGCACTCTTACTCAGTCAGCATAGTCTCAGACTAATGGAAGAACGCTCTTATCCATTCCATCCCGAAGAAAGGCGATGGTTCCGATCCCTCTAACTACAGGCCTATTGCTACGACCTCCCTGCTTTCGAAAGTGATGGAGAGTATTATAAATAGCTAGCTCTTGGTATATCTCGAGGATCATCGATTGATTACTGACTGTCAATATGGTTTACGCCATGGTGCCAAGAGAGAAGGGCTGGTAGCTAGTTTAGACATGGCAAAGTCTTTTAATCTAGTGTGGCATCGCTCCTTGCAAAATATCCATCCTACGGACTTCCCGAGAATTTATGCAAGTAGATCGCCAGCTTTCTGACTGGCCTCCCCCAAGGCTGTGTGCTGTCCCCTACGCTGTTTCTTCTGCATATCAATGACTTGCAAGAGATAGCAGATGATAGCACAGTGGACGCTGTTTACTCCGGACGTCCGGAAGTTTTTCTCGGAAAAGCGTCGACCAGTGTCGAAATAAACTGGTGTCTTCTATTAAGGCATCCCTCAGGAATGTCTCCTCATGAGGTGAAATAAATTTGGTTGAATTCAACCTCCTGAAGACACAATTTGCGCGTTAAGCACTAAAAAATCCATTAGTCGTATTGCCAATCCTTCAAAACACTCCAACTGAAAGCCGCGCCCAGTATCAATATATTGAGCCTTAATGTTTCGAGTGACTGCCAGTAACACGATCATATAGAAAACAATGCCAAGTTGGCCTCAAAAAAACTGGGAGTCATCAGCAGAGTGAGGCGGTACTTCATGCCAAAACACCGATTGGCCCTGTATAAGTTCAGTCTCATATCTATACTATTCTCAACTCTGGGCTGGTGCACCCTAGCTTGACCCATTTGATCGCATACAACGTAGAGCCGTTCGAATTATTGGGACCCAATGATCTGTGAAAGGGACTTTGTCGTTGTGTAGAGATATCTTCTCGTTCTCTACCATATTTATCATGGAGTGTTCTGAAGAAACTACTAACCACACAGTGCGTCACTAGCTAAAATACCATCCACCCTACCTGAATACGTGGCACTTCACTACTGTGCGGCTTCGTAGGAACTTAGTTTCACACGCCATGCAACTATGGAATGCCACCCCACGGCAGTGTTTCCGACTTGGGTATCTTCTATCTCAACCTTAGAGGTCGGCGACGCACCTGTAGCTCCTCTGTGTTACACGGGGTCGTGGGCGGCGAAGATCAGTTACGATCAGGTTGAACTGAAATAGAACGAACGTTATGCCTTGCCTTATTCATAAAAAAAAGATCCTAACGCTACTATTATTTATAATTTATCTTCATATTTAATAATAATATCCGTACTAAATATAATTTATTTTCAGTATTTCCTTGCTGCCTTATACGGGGTCTTTGCTGCACCACCCTCAAGATTGTATCCTGCTCAAGTACAACACATCAATCCGTAAGCTAAATAATTTACATATTCTTTTATCCTTACGTTATATCCTGCACATAGCAGGGTAGGCAGAGCAAATTTAGAATTAAGTTCTGTTCCTGTTTAGATATTTAATTTTCCGACTTTCCGCTGAATTCTTCATTCTCCAGACGCTTTACCTCGTTACCAGAGCAATAAAATTAAAATATTAAAAATTTCAGTGTGTGGTTACGTGCGCACGCTTCAATAAATAAATTTAAAAAATCTTGCAATGTACTTAAAGCGAAATTAACAACACTCATAGAAGAATATATATAATAGGAAAAATTGTTTAAATAAAAACACTTTTTATTCTTTTGTGCCTTAACGTATGTACGTATTAATGTTTAATTTCAGACTGGACTATTATATAGATGGTCCACAAGTAGCAAATTACTATCAGCAGGAACAGAGACAAGGTATCTAACGATTTTATTCATATATTTTGATTCCAATTTTCCGAATTTTTCATTCCATATTGTATTTTTTATATATTTCAAATGAAGATTTTTCTACTGTGGTTAGGCCCGATAAACACCAGGACATCGCCACTCGTGGGTAAGAAATATTTAATATTTTTATTTCCTTGCTCTATCAACAAGGCAAAGCGCAGCATTGAGTTCCTCCACTCAACGCAACGTCTCAAAAATTCAGCAAAAAGTAGAGGACAAAAGAGTCATTATGGGGAACGGAGTATCTCTTTCCAGGTTCCCTGACTACCCCTTTATGTGAGAGATGCAGCGTGAAGCTAAAAGCAGAAAAAATTTAAGTCAAAATAAGAATATTATAGTATTTTCTTTTCACTGTAATATTATTTGAAACAAAAAAAATCTAACTATAAAGTTTCAGCAAATAGCAAGTCATCGCCAAACAATGCACCTGCTCGTCTCGAGATCCTAGATCCTGATAGCGAAGTAGAATTAATACCGGGAGCCCAGCAACCGCAACAGCCACCACAACAGGTACAGCATTTACGAGTATAAATAAAAAATATATAAACGTTAGGTAAATATAATTATCTTAAGTAACTACTTAGTGTGAAATATCCGTATACAGAATTCGTTCAAATAGGAAGATTGCGTAAAATCTATAACCCATTATATTAATATACATATATAAAAAAAACAAAAAAAGGCTTTAGTTTGTGTGGAGTACCAAAATTATTACTGGATATTAAACAAAATATATAGTGAGAAATGAATTAAAGTATTAAAATCATTATAGCTATTTAAAGGTCGAATAACACTATAGTGCAGGTACAGTATGTACTTTCTCAGTCTGATGTTAACTTGAAAGTATTTTTATAGGTAAAACAATGAGAGTATTTATATTATAGTTAAGAGTCAAGTTCATTGCTCCCTTTGTTTTTCATATTAGAATACTTTACGGAACGATGGGGAACTAAAGTATCTTAATTGGGAACGGCGTGTGTTAACACTAGGTACTCGGGTTCCCCCTGCCTACCCTAATATGTGTGGGGTACAGTGAACTTTACCAGATCGAACCGCGAACGAACTGTGACCGGTACTGTAGTGTGGATTGACTTAATTTTTAAATATAATACATTAAGTACCTATCATAACGTAGGTATCTCTGTCTAAAATCCTGTTTATTTCAGAATCCCGTTGCCCCAAACATACCAGGATTAATACCTGGACAGAGAGTGTTCATTGTTCATATGCCAGTACCCGGGTATAGGTAATTTTTTTCTAACTCTATGCTATTACATAAAGTCAACCGATTCTTTTTCTTATATTATTTTGTTACTGAATTAAAAGGAAAACCTCGTTGCGCAGCTGCACAGCATCTGATTGTATACGTGACGATTATAGGTTCTATTTTCAATAGGAGTTATCTGTTATTTTCATTTCTCTGTTCTGGCAGCAAGATCAAATATGGCGTTGAGTCTCAAAAACGGAGATTATCTCTATCTTTATAAGGAAAATACTTTCCTTTACGTTTTCTTTTCATTGTGGTGTATTTTTAGTATTACCGTTTGTTTATATTTGATAGTAAAAGAACTTAATCATTCATATAAACTAGTTAGTTTAGTTTAGTTAAATTTGCCAAATTTAACAAAAGCAAATATGTAAAACAATGTCTTTGCTCCTGATAATTTATAAGAGACTAAATAATTATACATGTATGTTTTTAGACCAGGAACAGTTGGTGGATACCAACCGGTCTACGTAGTAGCTGCTGCTCCTCAACCTAATACAGGAAATGCTTATCCTGGTGAGAAAAAGACAAATATATTCGTGATTCCTTAGGATTAAAAGCAAAATATTAAAAAAATCGTGAATTTTGCCTTTCCTCCGTAATGATTCTTTAATAACAATATGGTTTTAGTTACTTTTGTTGAATATTTCGAATGAAATTCACTAGATAGATATCCAAGGCCAGTCGTGATCCAAGAGCACAAAGTGTGACAGTAAACGGGACAAGTTGTGGGATCGATTGGAACTCCAGGAAATGAAGATTTAATATGTTAATTTCTCCGCTGTAGTTTCGAAGCAATGCGCGGCGTTGAGTTCCGCCACTCAAAACGCTATGTCTCCAGAATTCGGCGGAAAATGGGGAACGAAGTGTCTTAACACACACTAGGTTCTCTCTGCCTACCCTACTGTGTGCGTGATACAGTGTGACGCAAAAAAAAATCAATTAGACTTCTGAAAACACTTTTGAGTCATCAAATTAACTTAAAGCTACCACCAGCTCAGAAGACAGTTCCGCTGGAAAAGCCGACTAGAAATTCACTTACTTTTTTGGAAAAAAATATATTTTTTATCTTTATTTTATCAGAGATTTATCTATAATAAGTACATATATTTACTACTACTACATTTTTCAGGTTACCAAAATCCCATACTCTTGGGGCCGTCGGGACAAGTATCTCCTGTCCTTGGTTATCGACCAGCTGGAGCTCAAGGAAGTCCTAACTACTTGATTGGACCTGCAAATAATCCTTATAATTTAGTTTATCAAGAGCCTGTTGCCTATCAGTAAGCTTTATCGTATATCTCTGGATAATCATTAAAAAACAAAACAAAAAATTACCTAGTGTTAAGATACTCTGTCTCCACTTTCCGTCTAATTTTTTAGATATTGCTTGTTGACCTTAGAGCGGGGAACTGAATTTTAAATATAATCATTCCTCCGGGGCTCACAATTATAACATTTACAGTCGGCCACTGTCTTCCTGCGCTTTTTTTTTTCATTTTCTTTTAAAGGATTTTTTTTATCAAATACAGTAAAAATAAAAAAAAATCTTACCATTTTATGCCTCCATAGAAGAGTTTAGGATCCAGGAGCAGGCTTACAGGACCTTTGAAATGTGTACAAACGCTCGCGTCCATAGTCCGAGCTCCTCTGTCTGTTTAACCGAATTTTAATTAATACTAATAGTTTAGTATAACTATTTATTCTAATTCTTTAGTGAAGTGAAGTGTGCCAGTCATAGCGCAGGGGCACAGAGTGTGACTATACTCGCGACTGGTTATGGGATAGATCCCAACTGCAGGAAATTAAATATTTACTTAAATTTATATTTCCATTTCTTCGCTCTGGTGTCGAGGTTAAGCGCGGCGTTGAGTTCCTCCTCGAGTGGGGATCGAACCCACAACCAGTCGGTTTACAGTCACACCTCGTGTCGCTGCGCCACGACTGGCCTCAATAAAAATCATATTAGAAGTCATTTCTGTGTATTAGATCAATAATCATGTAGTTTAAGCGGGCGAAGCCGCGGGCGGGTCGCTAGTTACTAAATATGCCAACAGGTATTCAAAAGGAACGTTTCATTTCAGGCCACTTCAAAGAGAGCAAGGTAGTGCACCACAAGAAGCCCTTCGGTTGACCCAACTTGTGTCTCTGCAACAATCTCAACCCGCTAATGAAGCCAAGCAAAACAGTAGTATGTATAGAAATCTTAAATATAAAGACAATTTTGATGTACTCGTGTCACTGATGGACACGCCTGATTGTTATATTTTTTATTTTTATTTTAATGATATGATGGAAACCACATATTTTGTTGACAATAAAATACTTTATGATTATAAACGGATAGACAAAACACGGCATCAAGTATATCGGCGGTAATTGGCGAATAGAATGACAAGTTAACGTATACATATCTCTCTTATAGGAGGTTAGATATATAACGTAGTGTTAAGCACTACAATAATATAAATAATTTATTGGCCCGAATGAGAATCGAACCCACAACCACATCGTGCTAACAGACTGTCTCATTGCGACGCGTTCCTCAACAGCCTGTAAGGCTGGGTTCGGGATTATTATAAGCTAAAGTAAAATAGAGAAAAGAAATTCTTCGTAAAGAAATTTACATCAATAATCACTATCATATTATATTGAAGCGTTTTACTTAGCCATTTAAAAACTTTTACTTAGTTATATAAAAACTTTGGGATTCCCAAACTTCTTGTACAACTTTTACTAAAAGATTTTTAGAAAAAATTTTAGAAAGTAATACATATTTTTTATGAAAATGCATAAAATTGCAACGTAAATATACTGTATCAGTGAATATAAAAAATATGACGGTATCGTGACGCTTATAAGATGTACACTGAATCTATACGTGATAGTGACAGGTTCGATTCCCGTCCAAGCTAAAGCTACAAACAAAACAAGTTAAAACATTGGCTTTTTAAAAGTCTTTTTTTATCTTTAAACCGTATCCAACAGAATCGCTATTGCTATATACACATAGCAAAGTGAGGAAAGGTGACATAGTGTCAAGACACTCCGTTCCACACTTCCAGGCAGAAATCAATGCTTCGTTTTATCTTATTACGATAGGAAGGCAATATATAAAAAAATCATTCCCCTAGTGAGTTTCGAACCCACAACCGTTAGATTGTGTACCGCTTTGCACAACGGCCTCTTACAAATTAATTATTTCAAGAAAATGTTCTTTACAGATCAATCTAACGCAGAATCACAGAGCGCGCGACAAGTGACTTTAGAAACCAAAGAACAAACTCAAAATGTCCGCCCTTCACAGTCACAACGAAAACCTTGAATCCAAAATTAAAAAAAAACTTTCTTCCTATAATTATTTCTTCTATAATCTACTTGAATTACTTACATGGATTTTCTAAATGAATGAATTATTTAATTATGATTTTTTTATTATAAAAAAATAATGTGATTACAGCTTGTATTATATTTTCGTACCTGACTATTGTGTTTTATAATAAATAAATGTAAATTAAATTATTTGAAATTCATTTAAAGTCGCCCACATCTTTGTTTGCGTGCATTTTAAGACATAAAATAGAAATCCTCTTAGTCATCCTTAGTCCCAATCCCATCCCGTAAGAAATTCAAGTAATCCTCTCTTAGTGCTCCACTATACTCCCTATCATAACTACATGCTAAACTTTCTTAGTTCAATAGTTACGTCAGTGCAGTTTTTTTTTCAGCTTCAAGCTGTATCCCGCAATTAGTAGGGTATAGAGGGAACCTTGTGTTAAGACACTCTGTTCTCTACTTTCCGTCGAGTTTTCAAGTTGAGCGACGGAACTCATCTCCGCGGTTTGTCGTGTTACCAGAGCGAAGAAATGAAAATATTAAATATTTCATCCCCACGAGTGGGAATCAAACTCACAACCATCGTGTTTACATCCACACGCTTAGCGCACTGCGGCACGTCGGTCTCACGCTTTGTCGGCTCGGCTTTGTCTATCAGCTTACGTGAATTTTATTAGAAATATGAAGTATAAAGCTAAGCTACTATAATAAAATTTTCCAAATGCAACATAAAATTAATATTAAATATTAATACTCTTTAGTTAAACGCAAATGCTAGGAGCCCGTTACGACCTAGATTTTAGAGAAAGCCGCTTGGCCCTATCGCTCTATATCTCATTTGTACTTACATCAAATTAATACATAGTAATTGACAAGTTGCACATTGCTTTATTACATTGCAAAATGGCTGTGGGTAGCTATATAAACTCCATAGTACACAAGGAAATAAAAAAAAATATATATTATCAGATTAAAGAGGGCGTCGCGGATCGCGACGATTGTGAATTCGATTTTCACTCGGGGGAAATATTTAATTTTATAATAATATTTTAATTTTTCTCTCTGGTAGCAACGCAAAGTGTGGCGACGCAGTGACTGCAGAATTCTGTGGATTGGTAGGTTAGTTAGGTGATAAAATATTTTATTTTTTTTCTGATAAGAACATAAAGCTTGGCGTGGCGTTGCGTGATGCGTGAAGAATGAAATGTCTTAACACTAAGTTCTCAGCCAAACCTGCTATTATATGAAAAAGAAATACAGATTTAGTGTTTGTAATCACTGATTTTATTTTTTCAGATATCTATTATAAGAATAAAAAAAATGTATTATAAGAAACTTATCTAGCTATAATCAATCTAATTGAAGGTAATACAAATTTCAATTCTACCGCTGACAATTGATACAAGTTTTTTTTATAATTATCCCTCACAACAAAACAACTTACCATTCAAGTTAACACTTCTTCTCCATAAAGCAGGGAGCCATCAGTTCTCCACTTGTCCAAGGCCTTTAGTTTGACCTTGAGAAAAAAATAAAGACTCACGGCTTTATTTTTTTCTAATAATTATATAAACAATGCTTTTTTTTAATGAATATAAACCTTCGTACACTACTGCAAAGAAATAAGTATTTCCAGTGAGCCTCTACCATATATATATTTTACTGTTAAACTCACCTCAGCTATCGCTTCGTAAATGGTAAGTAACGGGCGCCTTTCCTGGGATTGGTAATGAAACTCGACAAAGTTTATGTTTCTAAGTTAAGTGTTTAAGGAAAGCTGTTTAACTTTTTTCCTTAGCTATAAAAATACTATCTATCTTTGTATACTATAATAAAACAGTAAAAAATCTGTTTACTTTGAATATATATGCGAAAAAACAATGTAGGAGGAGGCTAAAATGAACTAATAAAACATGAATCTATGATTTTTTTTTGATTTTTGTCTGTGTTTGTCTGTTTGTACACGCATGTCTTCTACTGGACCGATATGAATAAAACTGCTCTTGTCTTGTCTCAGGTCTGGACAGGGTCTAGGCTAAATTTGATTTTGTAAATTTCCACACCTAATGTAGAACCATAGAGGTCTAGCTAAGCTATAAGAAAAAATTAAATGGCGCCTTAACAAAAGTTGTTGAGCGTGATAAGCATTTTGCAGTGACATATTAGAATTGAAGATCTGGACCATCTCATGAATATCAGTCCAGCAAATTTTCGACAAGTTTTGAACTGTAAGCCTAGCAGGTTGTGGGCTGAAATATTAGAAAATGCCAATTTCTTCACTCTGTTGTTGCGTGGCGTAGAATTCCGCCACTCGACACGGAATGCCTTCAAAATTCGTCGTAAAATAAGCATATCGGTCCAGTAATTCAGAAGACATTCGTGTACAAACAGACAAACACAGACAAAAATGTAAAAAAATCATAGATTCATGTTTATTTGAAGTGAATAGGAATGTCTTAACACTTATTATGGTTATATAGGAAAAAAACTTTTGATGAACATTAATAAAGTTCAGTCTTCGTCAGTTTTTATTTATTATTATATAGGTCCCGCTGAGTTTCTTGCGCCGGTTCTTCTCAGGTCTGAGGCATTAACTTTAGTGAACTGGTGGTAAATTATTTGACGTTCAAAAAATGAAGCATGTAACTTCTTATTTTGAATAAAATTAT
>DWQW01009418.1:0-12970 GCA_018249695.1 Heliconius erato demophoon
GATCATGCTGTGGGAACCCCACTGTAGTAGGCAACTTGTATGCGCCGGGACCGGGCCCTGTGTAAAACATACGTGCTCAAATGTAAAGACATAAAACTCATGGACTCAAGAAGTTCATCTTTATATATTACTTCTTTAGAAAATATATTGTGAGAAATTATTTGTACTAACATGGTCTCTTATCACTTATTATTATAGCTTGGTATGCTGGTAAAAAAATTAAAAATTGACAGCTCTTTCCTCGTTTATTGCAAAATAAAACAAAGTACCTACTCTCATAGGATTTTAACCTGTATAAAAAAATAACCCAAAGTAGCTACAATATTATAGTGCATCAGATAACGTTGTGTTAAATAAGTTTTTTAAATATTTTTTTATTTTATTTTATTGTTAGGTATTAAATATTGTGAGCTTTACAGTCCTCCGCCTCTAGAAATAAAGAAAATATCAATATTTATTTTTATAATAAGATGAACAGTCATGGCGTCTGAAGGTGCCAGTTGAGCACGAATAATTACATAAATGTCGCGCTATATGGAACGTTGAAGAGATTGATCCATAAACTAGTCAATAACATAAATTCATGTAAATAATATAGATTTTGCGAGACCAGTCCTGGCGCAGTGGTAGGAAAAGTGACTGTAAAATCGACTGGTTGTGGGTTCGATCCTCACTAGTGGAGATGAAATATTTACTTAAATTTATATTTCCATTTCCTCGTTCTGGTGTCGAGGCTAAGTGCGGCGCTGAGTTCTGCCACTCAACACGCAATGCCTCCAGAATTCGGCAGAAAGTGGGGATCGGAGTGTTTTAACACTAGGTTCCCTCTGCCTACCCTGCTGTGTGCGGGATACAGCGTGAAGCTGATGAAAAAATATATTTGTTGTAGAAAATTAGTTCTTTTCATGTACTTTTTATATTGACCGCTGAATAATTTATCTTTCACGACTCCGAGGTACTAAAAATATCTTAAACTCTGACATAAAATGCATAATTACCTAGTGGTTTTTTGCATGCCATTGTGATTTGTGGTAAACAAAAATAATTATAAGAGTAAAAACACTAAAATTTCGTTACGAATATGCATGCCGGAGCTCCTCCGCCGTCCTCAGCTGTCAAGTAATGACACCTAGAGAAATTTATATAAACATTTTGAAGTTGGAATGTATTTAAGGTTTTATATTTGTTAAATATTTAATTTTTATATCTCTGTAGTCGGTTCATCATGTCTGAAGATCGTAAAATGATCAGCGTTTACTGGTTCCTTCCAGCGCACGCGCTGACAACCTGACAACCCAATAGTTTGGAACATGACGACTCCTTTACTTGATCAGTTCATCTTAATGGTGAACGACTGCGCGATATTTGCTCTCCCTATTTACAAATTCCTGTATATAGCATTGAATGCAAAGAGAATCGAGTGTAGGTACCAATCTTACCTAGAACTCCAAGGCCGCATTTGTATTCCTTACCAGAGAAAAGAATAAATATTTTGAAAAAAATGTATTTATAGGTAATCATTTCTCGCAGTAGGAAACGAAATCCAGTAATCATTAAAAGGAAGGAAGGTTCGCATTCACAACTATTTATAGCCTATCTACATACATATTCTTTGTATTTTATTATTTCATTTTTGTATTTTTTTAACATTTTGCATTATTTTGCGCATAATAGTGATATTCCACACTTAGGAAAGAAAAAATCATATTAAGAAAACGTACAAAAATTTGAACGAGCGCTCTGACAACTAAGCGGTCGGACGGTTTCCAAAGAAGCGCGGCTTCAAATCCCGCTACGTTGAAATTTTCATATGTTTTCTTACTAAGATACCATATTTGTAGTTATAAACACATAATACATTATAATTATAAATGTTGCATGATTGTTATGGAAGCAGTATCCGCGGCTTTACATAAAAATAACTTAAAATAAAAAGGAAAGGTCAAAAATACGAAAAACACGAAATTATTAATACAGTTTTTATTGAAAGATTCAAGCCTCAATAGATTTTTGAAAGAGAAGTTTTTAAAATACTATTAGAATTAAAATGATTCTAGAATTTAATAAAATAATGTAAATTAGTAAAAGCATAGTACAGTACGGTCCATGAGTCGTGGCCGTGACGTTAGGTGTAGATTTGATTTTTTGTATATTTTTTCCTTTATTATTTCTTTCCTAGTGAGAGCACAAAAGTTCAGGAAGCTTAATTCAGGCCAGGACGTTTAGAAGTTTAACGAAATGTTTGTGCGTTGCCTGTGGGTCCCAGAGGAGTCATCTCTTCGGCGCCGTCGTCGCTGTCGTCGGGCGACGTGCTCGCTCCCCACTGAGGTGACATAATATTTTAAAGATGGAGGAGCAGACAGAAGGAGCCAGGTAAGGCATAAGCGACGGTTGCGGGTTCGATTCCCTCTCGGAGGAATGAAATATTTTCTCGCTTCGGTAACAACACAGCGTGCATGTAGTTGCCATCTCTCTAATCTACTATATACTGGAAACAGCCGGAAGATTAAAAACAAAAATATTTTGTGAATGTTTGAAGAACTGGAAGTGTTTCAATAAAATTAATAAAAGTCAATTTCGTGTAGTTTCACTTACAACTGACATACTCGTATATACGTACTTTTTCAGAGAGCGGGTTCTTGGACAGCGCGCGGTAGAGGAAGGCTGCGTATAGTAAATTGGCTACACCGAGCGCGCGCAGGGCGCTGTCAAACCCCGCGCACCAAGACCCCACTCCGCCCACCACCGGGCCTGCACACGACAAGCAAATAACAGTTATAAATACAGTACGGTCGACAAGTTTTGGACGTCCTAAAGTGTGCGCCTGTAGATGGCTGACATTTTGTTCTTGAGTGTACACAATGTTTAAAACGTCAAAAACTATATGTACTGTTCTTTGGACAATTCAATAGCATTCACAAAGGTCAATTTACATTAAGAATGAAAAGATTTTTTAAATAGTATATACCGATAGCGTACGCGGCGCTGGAGGCGGCCTGCAGCAGCGCGGCGCGGTGCGGAAGCGCGCGGCGGCGTGAGGCCAGCAGCGCTGGCACTAGCGCCGCGTCCGCCGCGCCCAGTCCCGCACCCAGCGCCGCCTGCGGGACCGACACCCACCCCACCTGTACGTATATGTTTACTTAATTTTAATCGGGCACTAGGGAACATTTTTCTCCCATAACTATCGTACAAAATTTTATTCCTACACAGGCTTAAAAGAAATAATTTACTAACAAAAAATGTATACAAATAGTATTATCTAGTAAAGGCTTGAAATTTACAATGGGTCCGCGTAGCGCATTGAGACACTGCCGTCCGATTGTGAACGCAATGGTTGTGGGTTCAATCACCGCTTGAAAGAATTCTTAAATTTCAATAATTTAAATTTTTCTGCTTTAGTAAGCAAAACACGGCGTTGAGTTTCAACACTCAAGACATAATGTCTTGAAAATTGCGCGATATGTGGAGAATGGAATAATCTTAACACTAGGTTCCCTCCTATACTGCTATATACAGGATGCAACGCGAAACTAAAAAAAACTGTACTGTCTAAACTGTAATAGAAAATTAGTAAAAAATTTAAAGTACGGAGGGTGCATGCGGCACAACAAGCGCTGCGACTCCTACGACCAGCACGGCGGCGATGGCGACGCGCTCGGGACCCGCGCGCCTCGCCGCGCCTCCCAGCGAGCTCGCCGCCAACAGGTACCCCGCGCTATCCGGCAGGAACACCGCGCCCAGCGCCCAGCGCTGCACAATATACATACACACTCATATTGTTTCAGGTTTTCATACTTCAATTTAAGAAATAAAAAAACCACATTCTTTTAGAATTATTTCATTGTCCGTCGGTCTATCTGTCTGTCAAAAAATCATCTTTCTGTTCTTTGGAATGTGAGGAGGTATTAAGCTAAATTTAGTATCAAATATCCTGTAAACCTGGGTCCACAGATCTATCTGGTCTGGTGTATCCTTGTAAGATAGATAAAATTAAATTTCTAAATAAAGGTAATTCGAACATACGTAAGAACTCATGCGTCGTTATTGCTGCGTTTTATATAATATTGTCCTTTTACACTTGAATAATGAAATTCAGCTGAATTTCATACATAGGCATAGAGAAAAGTAAAAAAAACAATGTTTAAAGAGGATGTTGAGCATCGGAGCCGAAACTGATAATATTGACATATCGAAGTTACTTATAAATATCGGACCAAACGACAAAGTTTTATTAAATTTTTTAGTGGCTTATTGGATAAAGACGCGACGGTTCAAATGCCACTCGAGGAGATGAAATATTTAATATTTTCTTTTCCTAGGTCTGGTAACGAGCGAAGTTTTGAGTTCCGCCACTCAACAAGCAATGCCTCTAGATTTTGGCGGAAATTGGGGAATTAGGGGGAAGTGTCTTTACACTAGGCTCCCAGGTTCCCTCTACCTATCCGGCTATGTACAGGTTACAGTGCGAAGCTAAATAAATGTTTCAAAAATCTTACATAAAAAACAGTGCGTGGTTTTGAGTTCTGCGTTTTAACACGTAATGCCCCGAAAATTAGAAGAGAAGTGGGAAACGGAGTGTCTGACAGTAGGTTCCCTTTGCCTACCTAGCTATACGCGGGATATCGCATGAAGCTGAACATCCTCCCAACCATAGTACCCGTATGTGTTAGTACCTCGGGGTGGAACTTGTGCATGATCCACAGCGGTAGGCAGGGCTCGAGCGCCGCCATCACGCTGGTGGTGACGAGCACGGCGCCCGCGCACGCGCCCGCCGCCCCGCGCACCGCCTCGCGCCGCATTCCCTCCACCCCCACGGCGCCGCCCTCGTCCTTAGCGACAATAACATGTGAACGACTATGTCGTGGCGCAAGGGGGCAGGACATTACAGTCACTCCTATACGCGACGGCGAGTTGTGGGTTTGATCCCTACTCGGGGGTGTAAATATGACTATTACCGTAATAAATAAGTAGGTCTACATAAGCTCAATATTTTAAGCGTCAAAAAATATTTACAAATATAATATTATTAAATACGAATAGACATGCCATTGAAAAGCATTTTTAAAAACATTTTTTTATTAATCGTTACTTACCGTAATAGTATATTCTTCTTTATCGAGAAGTAAGTGTTGTAAACCTTTAAAAATAATTTAATCATTAAATAGTAAATATTTATTAATTTAAATATTTTTAATTAATGTCATAAACAAGTATATATATACAAAATGTCAAAAATATTACCCAGGTTAAATAACAACGCTATAGCTATCAGCTGGAAGGGCGCGGCCGGACTCCACAGCTTGTACGCCGTTCCACCGAAAGGATAGCCCACCAACACTCCTGTAATAATTCAGTAACAATAGAACCATGGTTAAAGTAATCAATATTAGAGATATAAGAAAAAAAAATTGAAGAGGCTTATGTGATACTTTCTAAACGACACGCTGATATTATTAAGACGAGATTTAATTTAGATATAAAATATTTAAAAAAAATAGCTTTCTCTCTTGCCAGACGATTCTTACTCATTATCTTTTTGGGTAGCGGAAATTTGTAAAAATCTGCTTACAGAGATTCTAACAACATAAATAAGTTGTAAAAAGCGTATAAAAATTTCAACGTAGCTTGGTCAGAGCGCCTGGTTGATTTCCAGGAGCCGCGGTTTCGAGTCCCGCTACGTTCAAATTTTAAGTATTTTTCTTTGCAAAGCTTAATTAATTAAACAAAGCGTAAGTATTGGTGATAAAATGTAAAAATAATAATAATAATACACTACTAAAATGGTAACATATTCTGTATCCACTAGGAACCTACAACCGTCGCATTGACAGTGATACGCTGTGCTACTGCGCCATGACGGCCTTAATTATCATAAATCCCAATAACATAATATCGCATGTCCCTATTAACATCGTAGTATCAGCGATTCACCTACTTCTGAGTAGGATCAAATAAAGCCGGAAAGGTATTTTTTTGTCAATTTCTATAATTTTGACATAAATTTACCAGTCACACTTAAATTATAGAATCTGTGGTTATAAAATATGTAATAATATATAATAGTAAAATATGTATTATTTTAAAATGTCTAATAATCGTGAAAATATATGAAATAGTCTAAAAATTATAATTTTCCACATATTACATTATTAATAGGTTCATGTGATATATTACCGAGCGCTACAGCTCCCAGCAAAGCTCCGAGTCCTCTATCGCGTCTATCAGGGGGAAGAGCGCGCGCCGCCAGGGCCAGACCCGCCACGCCGCCCAGCGCTGCGCCCGCGCCCTGCGCCGCGCGCCCCACGCCCGCGCACACCGCCCCGCCGCCCCTGCCGCCCCCGCCGCCTGCGCCGCCCGCGCACCAACCGAATACTGTTCGTATAAGAGAAAAACTAACATGATGAGATGACAATGAGAAATTAACTTCTATTTCATTTAATTATACAACAACTGAACACTGGCTTGTATGTCATTTTATGATTTAATGATACTGAAGGGGATCAGACAATAATTCGTTATATCAAGTAATTTATTACAACGAGGTTTGTTATACAGAGGTTATGATAATCTACGATTCGTTTTAACAAATTTAAAAAAATATTGATCTCAGCCTTTTCGTTTATCAGTCATTGCAAACTTTGAAATTAACAACAGTGTCAAACTGCAATGTTTATACTGTTTACATCACTGAAAGCTAAACAATAATAATTGTCTTACGAAAGATTTAACAAGTCTGAACTTGTCCAGACATGAATTTAATATGAAATTGAATGTAACAAGCTGATAGGATTCGTTATGTAAAGGTTATAAGTTACTGAAATTCGTTATAATAGAGGTAAATAATACTTTAATTTTTATATTTTTTTGATTGAAAATTCGTTATAAAAAGCTTTTGAACAAATATTTTCGTAGGCATATTTTATATTAGTTCTTACCGGCAGTTTTAGGGGCTTTCGAAAAATTTGTTAAATCGAGAAAATCGTTACATTGAGAGTCGTTACATTAAAGTCATACGGTAATCTCATTTTTTAAATTACTTAATACACCAAAATTGACACATATAATAGAGAAGGACAGATTTATTTAAACTTCACGCTGTGTCCCTCATACAGCAGGATAGGCAGATGGAACCTAGTGTTTAAACACTCCGTGTCTAACTTTTCGCAGAATTTTTAAGGTATTAGCTACTTGTTGACTGGTAGAAACCAACGTCACGATTTGTCTTGTTACAAGAGTGAGGATAATTTAGAAAATCTATTTAGGAATGTAAAGAAATGTTATTGTTCGAATGTTTTGTATTAAATACTGCATATAATCCCAAATTAACATTCCGGATTTCGCAGCTCTCACGATATTTAAATTTCGAACACTGCAGGAATGCTAACGAGCCCGGCGGCGGCGGTCGTTACCGTCTCTAAGTAATATGCAGGTACCAGGTACATAGTACGTACTACATCTATATAGGTGTTCGTCCATGTTATGTAGAAAATAAGTTCATATTTGAATCGGAAGTTTTATTTGAATCGGAAGTTCCTATCAGAAAAGTACTGATACATCACTAATGAAAAGTTAACATTTACCTAGTGCAGCAGTGGCCAGCAACGCAGTGGCGAGTCTAAGTGCGATGGCGGGTCCGCGTGAAGCGGTAAGCTCCGCGGCCGCTGGCGACACCACCAGCTGCGTCGCCGCCTTCGCGCCCAGCACCGCGCCTACTATAGCCTGCGATGTACCTACGCTACCTGAGATAAACAAATGTTCCCCTAAACTTCTCGCATTATTTCTATGATAAAATATATGTAGAAACAGTAGATGTTCACATTTTAGTTTAATCCGTTTCGACATTTTACTTAGTCATATATTGTAGCGAAATCTAAAAGCAGATCGCTGTAGCGTAGTGGCACAGAGTGTGACTGTTGAACGCAACGGTTGTGCGTTTGATTCCGACGCGGGGAATGAATTCTGTCTATTCTGTTTATCTTGTTACATGGGAGATACAGATTACAGCTTAAATGATACAGTATTACCGGTGTCCTCTTGAGTGATGCGCTGCACGGTGGTGTTAAGCAGCGTGGCGAGCGGAGCTCCATGCTCCGTCCACAGCGCCAGTGACTCGCCTTGCACCCAGTCCGGTATGATCGGCACTAGTAGATGTATAAAATGCATTTGTAGATATAAATAATCTAAATTCATACCTATTTCAGGCTCAAAAGTATAGCAATAGGTATATTAAAATTATGTCGAAAATAGAGAATAGAGTGATAGGTAGAACAGAATAAAACAAAAGAATACTGTATTAAAAGCAACAGTCACAGTTTGTGAACGCTCCCATACAACCAATTTTTATTTTTTTCATTATTAAATAGACAAAACATATTTCGCTTAGGTATTTAGCAAAATTATTTTATCACGGGTAGGTATAATTATCGAGAGACAATTTAATTTGCTCTTAATATTAAATACTAACCAAGTACAGTAAGAAGAACATTGTCCAGGAAAAACGTGAGGTAGACAAGGCTAAATGCGACCAGCCCCTTCGACTGGTGGTATTCTTGCATCCTGCCGGTAGTAAGCTACACGAGCAACTGTCAGAGGGAGGTTGTGAAATAAGAACGAGCAAGAGTCCCATCTGCGTCGCGTGCAGTATCCCGATAAGAGGCAATTCATTTTCAATCAGTAATCACTCACGCGGATACACTTCCCTTAACGCAATTTTACGCCGGCGTTCCCTGGCTTATGAGATAAGTGATGATACAATGTATTTTCTGCCTATATAATATATTACTTACACATTATGAACGTTTGTAGTTTTATTTCTCAACAATCATTAGCCATATCAAAAAAGGCAACAGAAAAAGTACGTTGAAGTCATTGGGTTTTGCTTTTTGACCCAGACTAGAAAGATATTAAACTTTAATATAATTTTATAAAAATTACATTGCATTGATACTTATAATAGAAACGATGTAATTCAAAAGAAAAATAAAAAACAAAAAGTCGTGAAATAAAAATATTAAATTAAATTATTAAATTCTCCTGAGCGGGAATCAAATCAATCAAACATG
This sequence comes from Heliconius erato demophoon, assembly GCA_018249695.1. Classification (NCBI taxonomy): domain Eukaryota; kingdom Metazoa; phylum Arthropoda; class Insecta; order Lepidoptera; family Nymphalidae; genus Heliconius; species Heliconius erato. The sequence continues at coordinate 9,063 of DWQW01009418.1, forward strand.
TCCATGTTATGACTTTGTGCCACAGGGCGGCTAATCAAGTTAGGCAGTATATAAAATGTGGCCGTCTTGGCGCATAGACTAGCATTTAACTATGAATGTAATGGATGCAAGTTCGATTTCCACTCGGAGAAATGCGTGGCGTTCAGTTCCGCAACTCAATAAGTCTCGAAAATCAGGCGGAGAGGATATAATTTAGTATCTTAGCATTAGCATACTTTATAACAAAAAATATTTATTTATATGCAAAAATACATATATAATTTATTGAAATTGAATGATATGAATTAAACAAATATTGTAAATATAGTAAAAAAGTTAAGTTTCGGCATACAAATCATTTTATGTGAGATTTAAATGTACAAAATAAACAATTTTAATTCATAATGTTGCCAGATTAAATATATAGAAAAATACACGGTAAAACAACACTAAGTTATTATGTTCCATACAATAAATTACATTATTATTATTAATTGTTATAATTGCTTAAATAAAATTATATATTTCTAAATCTAAAGCAAATAAGTTTATTTTATCTGTAGTGTCAGTGTACAAAAAGCTGTCGACCTCCCCAACCAATGTGTGTGTCGGTCGGCGGCGGCGCTGTAGCGATGTAGCTGTCAAATAACCAATTTAGAGCTTCTCAGTGAACGGCCCGAGCTCCGTGAGTCCGCGATTTTATTGAGAAAAGGCTGTGACGAACCACCTCTCCGGTATCAATTACTTCTAAGATAATATCTGAGGCTTCGGCCTACACCATATACTCATTACACATTAGACACCCGTGTGTACAATATATATTCAGTCCCACAAAGTGCTCGGAGGATCGTCTTATTATCAACACATCTCGCTGTTTCCGTGCTTCAGTATGGTAAGCCTAAATTATAAAAAAAATATATTTATATTTCATAGATAAATTTCTTCTAAAGCTTTAGTCGTGGTATTGTTGGTAATTAAAGTGCTTGAAATCAAGTTGCACCGTTAACTTTAATGTGCCTTTGCGAGATAAGTTGCTTTTTCAAATAAAAGTTTATGACGAGATGCATTTTGTATGTTATTTAAGTATGTTGGAAATGTATATAATTACCTTTATAATAATTAAATTTACAAAATTTTATACCCAATAATATTCTTATTTGATTTTTTATTAGATTTTGTACTTTAGTTTTGTATAGACTTGTGAGATTTTTTATTAAATTATTAAAAAATATTGTTTTATCAATCTACAACAAAAGTAAGGTAACATTTTTATGTAGAAAATAATATAGATATGTTTCATTGTTGATAATATTCAAATAATAGTTAATTAGTTTCCTTTTTATATTTTTATTAATTTCTAAACGATATTATTATTTATATTTGATTGATAAGTCCTTGGGAATACAAACAATACGAATAAATGTTGCTGTTCAAGTGAATTATCCACATCATTAAGCCTCAAGTTGTGTCACACTTTATCGATTCTATTGTTTTCAGATTCCAAGGATATTTTTTTCTGCTTAGTTTAAATATGACAGGTTTAATGATAGTCATGTTTTTAAATGAATTAAGATGATGCTATGAATTATAGTGATCCATTTTTTTTTTAGTGTAATAAATTGTTTTTCAAACAAGCTAAAAATGTATCTTTATTATGATTTTATACACTGAAATCAAAAAAAATACATATTAGGTGTGTATTAAAAAGTTAAAAAAAAATTGGTTTGGTCAAAATACTTGTAAAGGCACATTCAAAAATATTTCAAATAAAGAATTTATTCAACATATTTAAAAATATATAAATATATTTCTTTAACAGTATTTATAATCAAACCCTTAACATAATACATAGTATTTGCTAAATAAATATAATAGAACTATATAATGCTCAATCTTTTTATCACATCTAAACAACCGAAACAGATTATTAAAAATATGTTTTACATATAATTACAGTATGATTGGCTAGTCTTCGACTCAACAATTGAAAGACTTAGATATTTAAATAGTGTATGTAATCTGTGGGTAGCATATAGTAGCAGGTAGGCTGAAGGGACCTAGTGTCAAGGCACCCAGTTTTCCACTTTCAATCCAATTTCCGAGAGTACAAGTAGAGTGGCAGAATTCAATGCAGCACTTCTTGTAACCATTTGGTGCCTTTTAAACATTTTTATAAATTTTCTAAAATATGTTTTTAGTTAATAAAACTATAAAATGTTAAAAATACTTAAATTAAACTAAACGCAATAGATTATTTTTAATTTAGTGAAATGAAGCATAAATGAAAATTTATAATAAAGTAAATGCAAATGAGCTTGCATATCCGATGTACAAGAATGCTGTAAATCTTTCCATAGCTTTTTATTATTGAATGATATTACAACTCTTATATTTTTAAATTATTGAAATATTATCAGAATTGTCGAATCACATAAATAATATTCTTGTAACAATTTTTTTAATGATATTTTAATGGAACTAGTACATTTTTTTTGTAGTAAAATTTTGTTTCTCTATTTTCATACTTGGTATCTAAAAGTATAATTAATCTGGTAATCATAAGCAATAATACTTGTTTAAATATAAGTATACATACTACAGGTTTTCCCATGTATTGCAAAACATACATATTTGCTAAATAAATATAATGAAACTATATTATGCTTAATCTTTTTTATCATATCAAAACAACCGAAAGTGATTGTTAAAAATATCTTAGAATAGGTAGAATATAAAATTAATTAAGATAAGATATATGCACGGATAATGTGAAGCCTAGAATTTATTGATTATGAGCTTTCGTCCGCGGCTTTATCGCACGCGAGCTCTACTGATCACAGCGAATTTAATATTAGATATAAATTTTGTATTTAGCATAAAAATATATTAATCTATAAAGGATTACATCAGTTTTTCCTCTGTCTGTATGTCTGTCCGTGTCCGTCGGTCGATTCTCTTTCGAGAACGCGTGGAGTATCAAGCTGATGTTAATATCTAATACTTAGGTCTACTTTTCATTTTTACCAATAATGCGTAAATTCGCTTAGAATATTGGAATATTAACAGCCATATCATTTTGTATTAGATATTAACTTCGTCTTGATACCTTCACTCGTTCTTGAGAATGAGTGTCTTAGACAGTCAGACAAACATGCAACAAAGTAAACATATAAGGGTTCCGTATTTTATCTTTGAGGTACGGAATCTTAAAAATGTAGGTTGAATATAAAACTGCCAATAACGTCTGTCCTTAGGGAAAATACTGAAGCCTCGGAAGGCAGTTCCGCCGTGAAGTGTATCGAGAAACATGACTAATACTATAATATTTTTTTAAGTTGTATTAAATTTATATTTTAGTTCCACTTATTGTAAATATTTTTAAGTCTATCCACTGTTATAAATTTTATAATACGTATGTCTTTGATTACAAACATAGCTGTGTTTATTATATATTCATATATTTAGGAATTGTCGATATTAATTAATTAATTTAAATTAGTTAATTTAAATAACAATTCTACTTACTATGTATATATTTATCTCAAAATAGTAAATGATAGACCTTGATATTTCTGAAATGAGGAAATAAACATAATGTGACTATATACGTCACTAGTCACCCCGCTGCCCGCTCTATAACTATGTTATTATTATACTATAAATATAATACAAAGTTTTTAATTTTGCACGTACAATTTTTTTAAGAACATTTTTACTATTATAGAACCTCTGCCCTTTTATTATTTCTCTGTTAATAAATTTACCGAATGGTGATTTTTGAATTGATTTACCTACTTCTTGTGTCTATATAGCTGAGTTTCTTCGTGCGCACATCCAACTCGCACTTGACCATATTTTAAAAATATCATAACGTCACTGACGAGTTCAAATGCTAAAACACTCCACGGGCTGTTAACTAAAGTCTATTA
>DWQW01009419.1:0-12970 GCA_018249695.1 Heliconius erato demophoon
TGAAATTGCTTCAATTTAATGGTAATATGTGTGTATATAGGCGCGGTGTGCGACGCGCGCCCGGCCTGCCTGCACCGCACCCCGACGACGCGACGTCTTGTTTACAGGATAATAATAATCACAGAATTTATTAAGTAACTCGTGATTTTTACGTTAAAATTTGACTCGTAGTCGCTAGTATATGGAAAATATGGACGTGGATTTCTTTTATAATAAATATTTCTATAAATTAATATTTTTACATATATATCAAATTTGTTGACGATATAAGCATTTGACTGTTAATTTGTAAGTTACAGGGCCAGTTTCACCACTGGCTGATAAAGTCACGGATAGCCGTATCTGCATTTAATTTTTACATGTTTATTTGGAATTTCAAGAAGGTAATAAACAAATCATATGAATGGTCCCTACTATTATCGTTCATTAATGAGAAAATTTCTTAAAAATATAACTTACTTTGTATTTAATCCTCTGTCTGTAAGATAGCATTAAATATTAGATAACTATCAGAAACTTTATTTGTAACAGATGAAACTGGCCCTAAGAGTTATTCTTTAACATGACTATGGTAATTTTATGGACAACCATGGATAAAATGTACAGTAGTAAAAAATATGAAAATAAGTGTACTGACCTGTGCGGAGTGCGTGCGGCGAGGAACACGTAGTTGGTGCAATACATGCCGGTCAGCAGCACGGGCAGCGCCAGCAACGCCGCGATGCGCGCCTGCCACCAGCCCCATCCAACACATTCCTTCTCCATATTTACACCTTCTCTATATTTATTATTCAAATGTTGACTCTACCCTTGTCTTTCGAGGATCTGATCAACGTTTTCCTAGTGACCAATGTGAAGGGTCGGATATTGTTTACAGTCAACAGAGTAGGTGGTTGTAGCTTTTACAAGCGTACCAGCGGTGTGACACGTCCCGCCCGCCGGAGGGTCCGTGCGGTAATGCCGGCTGCCGGCCGCCTCGCCAGGACCGCCGCGAAAGGAGACTACCGAGTACCGAGTACCGAGTACTGACCGGCGCCCGCTCACCGCAACACAAACTCGTACATGCAAGTGATTAAAAGTGATCATTCGATGCTGAATATAAAGCTAACATGGATTAAAGTGGCGACATGACGCTCTCCTCGCCTCTCCCGCCTCTCCTGTGCCATTTTCATCTCTCTAGCTTCCAATAGCTTCTTTTGTTTCTAGCGCCTACTTGTGTGCGCTGATAGGCAAGATGCTCGCTAAAGATATGCTTTGAATTTTTCAAGCTTATCCGAAAAAAAATATTTAAAATATCTTCATAGTTTCTATTACTGTTAACATTTTATTTCAAAACATTTTTATATTAATAAAATGAAGTGATATCGTCATCCTTTGCTATCAGCCTGCTGCGGGCCGGTGTGGTCGGCGGCCGCTCACCGCACGCGCACATGGCGAACGCTCTCCAGATATAAATACCCTCGAGAAGGCATGGCGCGACCGAAAATAAATAAGTGTACCAAAATATATCAACCTTTTATATGTCAACTATGTGCTATGACTGCAATCGCCACCAAATTGTTTTGCGTCAGCACGTCGAAGTCGTAACATATTTAATGAGAGAACGATTAATAAAGTATAAAATCAATTAAAAAATATAATATCATATATAATTTTATTATATCTAGATTTTAGAAGAAGCTACATACATCATAAGAACAATTTTACAAAAAAAAGTGCCTGAAACAATTTAAACACTTAATTTGTGTAAGCAACGTAGATAAAGTTATGAAATGCTTTAAAAAGCAGGCGCTGTGACAATATATTGAAGTATTCGCGCTAAAGGCGCTGTGACAATATTTTATAGATCTTATTTTATGGAATTTCAACTATCGGGGTTATGGGTATACAGACATTATATGAAGGACAATAGGAATATAGGAAGAGCAAATTATTAAAATTAATTACTCTCTTACTCATTTTATCACAATATATTGTCTTTTTTTTTTCTTTTTATTAAGCTTCACGTTGAAGACACTTTCAGCTGCTAATGAGGACACATCCTTTCCCCACTTTCCACCAAATTCTGGAGGCATTGCGGATGGGTGGCGATAATGAACGCTGAAACCTTACCAGTCTAGGTGAGGCACGTGATGCCAGTCGTGGTGCATAGGCACAAGCGTGTGACGGTTATGAGTTTGATCCTCACTCGGAGGACTGAATAATTATTTATTAATATTTTCATTTCTTCGATGACGCATGTAAATAGTGGGGATTTCATGACCCTTGTCACACTTTCCGTTGAGAGTACTTACACTTACGGTGTATAACTACTTAGTTTCAAAATAAGCAATGATGCTAGTGTAGTAGTGTATGCAATAATTTCTTTTAATAATGTCACGTAAGCTTTTTATAGTTATTATTTTTAAAATTTAGGTAACAATATATTTATAGAGAGCAGCCGCATAAACTAGCCTCCTTAGTTCTCTTCGATATCTTGGGTTTTATACCTGGTGTTCTAGACATTTAATCTAACACCATCAGTTAAGTATTCATCACATTAAACAACTTCTGAGGTGAATTTCCTAATTTACATTGACTGCTAGAGTCACAATAGATAGAGAATTGTTTTGACAATGTCAACAAAAACTGTTTATCTAGTTAAACAAATTTTCTAATGTATCTCTTATATCCATTTCCTATAAACTAGACAAGCTGCATAAGATCAGTATAAATTCAATATTTAGAATTTCCCCTCTTTTATTAGATATATTTTTAGTTTCTCCATAAAAAGTGACATTGGTGTTGTTTTATGCTCAGCTAGTACGCTCGAAACGCCATAATTAAATAACTGAAATATATTTTTAATTTTAATTTAGTTGGACTCTCCCACCGAAAGTTCCGTGCAAAAATTGGAAACATTGCCTCACTTGAACAAGCGGCTTTAACACCAAATTTTGCCCCCTTTTAATGTTATTATTTTTTAGGGCTTAACTACGTAAATACTTTTATCTGATTAAATGATTTTTTTCAGGACGTGCGCCACAACTGGCCCCACCTTATAAGGTTTCCTTAAGAGGTACGTTACTACTACGTACCCTAAAAATTATTACACCTACTTAATTTCATGTGTAACTACAGTTTAACACAAAGTAATAATAAAATCAAAACAATAATACACATTAGAAATAAAAATAAACAAAGTATGTGATGTGAAATAAATTATTTTTATTGGTTAAGGATAAATGTACAAAAAATAAAACAAGTTCTATAATACGACAGCAATTAATATTTAAAACAAGAAAATAGGCTTGGTACGTCACATTACATGGAGAATTGTCAACCTGATATTAAGGTTATTTACCGTGTTACGAATAGAAAAACTGTGGACTCTTCAAGGAGTAGGGCTTGTAGGTCTAGTAAGAGGCATTAGAGCTAGTTGGTTAGATCACTTCGGCGTCGACCAACGCTTGGCGTTGAATGTAATATCTATCGTTTGTAGCGTTGAACAGGTTTGGGACTTACCTAATCCTGTTCACTTCTATACACTCTTATAAAACTAAATTATTTTTTAATTCTGCACTGTGTGTAGGCCGCTCATTTAGAGCCATTTTGACAATAATTGTCCAAAAATGTTCGTTATGTGTAATATATTATGTATTTTAACGCATAACACATAATCAGGAGCACGGGCAATGTCACCGCCATCGCGATGCGCGCCTCCCGCCAACCGCAACCGCCACCTTCCTTCTCCATACTTAGGCTTTCTTCTTTTTATTTCCAAATCAATTAATCCAATATCTTTCCCGCTTTCGAGTAATAATTACTGGTGACTATAAAGGGTTCGGGTAGTGTTCAGCCGGTGGAAAATATTGTAGTTGTACGAACGACGTTGCGACACGTCTTACTGGCCGGAAGACTTGCACGGTTGTATTGGCGATTTCATAAGAATGGTGAAGTGACATCCGCTTCCCCCCACCTCATTCTCAAGTCTCAATCGTCTCTTTCGCCTATATTCAGGCTTTCGAGGGTCGTAAACGAACACATGGATACGCGGTACGCCCTGATTATTAAGATTAAGGAATTATTGCGACATAAGCCTTATGTCGCAATAATTCCCATTTATTACACCACCATTTTAGCAGTATTGTTGTAATTCTTTGTTTATGGCGTTCTGAGCGTGCCAGAGTTCTGAGTGCCCACTAATAACTTCGCCAATGTCACGTTGATTGGAAAACACACAAAAAGAGTGTGAATGAGAGAGAATGTGCGGTGAAAGACAAAAAATATTATACAATAGGAAGCATGTAAATATAAAATTCAGCTAAAATATATCTTGACCAAGAAAATTGAAAATTAAAAATTACAATATACAGGGTGGAAGAGGCAGCGCTCCATTTACGGAAACAGCATATAGGGTAAAATATTTCAAACCTATACCTAAAGAAATTAATCAAGATGCCTCAACAGTTTGGACGTAGGATTTTTTTTTATTTCACGATTTTTATCCATACCTGTATTTCATGTGACGCGATTACGTATAGATCCCAATAACATAAACATTTACTACTACAAAAATACTACTAAAGGTTAAACAACTTTGAACTTTATCGCCAATACATACGACTCGATTTCGAAATGAGGCGTGTGCGGCGGTGTTCCTTTGATAGGTTTATGTGTGCGTGCGTCATACTTACAAATGGCGTTTTGTTTTAAAATGACAATTTTATTATTTATTTTGTTTGAAAAAAAAAACTTTTTCATTTTTGGGAAGTTATTTTTTTCTGAATTATATTAGGCTTTTATAGAGTAGTTAAAACTGTGGTTTCATTTAATGTGGTGCTGACACTTCCACCCTGTATACATACATAACAAAAGGTCAATAATAAGTAACATCTTTCAAAATTGTTAGATAATAAAATATTTATAAAAACAAAAACCCCGACTGCATAAAAAGACTAAAAAAAATGAACAAGCTCAATAGTTTATTAGGATTAACAGTCGAGTCGAGTCAAGACAAACAAATTCTTGAATGTAGTTTTTAAAGTAAAGTACCTTAATCAAAAACCCTCTTTGGTCAGTTGAGCCACTTTTATGGTAAAAAATGAAATATCATATCATTTTATTTTTTCATACGATCTCATAAAAACGATATTACATAAAAAGTGCCTAAAACCATTTAAACACTTAATTTGTATAAACAACGTAGATAGAGTCATGAATTGCTTTAAACAGCAGGCGCTGATATAATAAAGTCAACGTATTAGATATATTTTTTAATTTTTTTTATAATTTCAACCATCCAAATTATAGATATACATAGAAAGATACTATATGAAGAACAATGGGAATATAGAAAAAGCATCTTAACAAAAGAAACGACAAAATAATGTTTGAAATTTATCATAATATGTTCTTTTTTTTTCTTTTTTTAGCTTCACTTTGTTTTGTTGTTTCACACTGCCCATTAAGATACTTCCGGTGTCTACATTCAATTGCGTATTGAAGAGCGGTACTCCAATGCCGTGCTTTGCTTCATTACCAGGCCAGGATTAGCAAGTGAGGTTAGTCGTGGCGCATAGAGTAAGAGCAACAGGTTGTAGGTTCGATTCCCGAGAAAATTTAACATTTAATATTTTCATATCCTTGTTCTAGTAATATGTCGTTGATATTAATATTAAAAGTAGTATGTAAAATAATGTATGCTTTATATTTTCAACCGCGTTTCTATAAACGACGTATGTAAATACGTTGATGTAGTATGTTTTCCGTCATTCTGTTGAGCGTAAATAGTTTAAAAAAACGCATAATAAAAGTGAGGTAGTGCGTGCAATAATTTCTTTTAATAATGCCTCATAAGCTTTTCATATTTAATAATATTAATATTTAAATAACGATATATTTATGGAGAGCAGCCGCATAAACTAGCCTCCTTAGTTCTCATCACATTGAACAACTTTTCCTAAGACAAATTTCCTAATTTAGCTGCATTGCTAAGGGAACTCTGAAATATTGACCTGACTGACCTTTGTTTTGACGATGTCAACAGAATGTGACTAGTTGACCAAGTTTTCTCATGTATCTCTTATATCTATCTATCTCTTATAAACTATACAGGCTGCTAAAATTTTTATTCAGGTATTTAAGGACTTAAAAAAAAAGGAATAATAAATATATAGCAAAAAAGTTTAATCAAAATCCATCCAGTAGAGTTCTTGTGCGAAAAGCAAAGAGCTGACAGACAGATAATAATTACAAATATATATTTTTGGCTACTGTTATTTATATAAAGTAATGTAGATGCATATTTTTAGTATAAATTTAATATCGAAAATTTCCCCTCTTTTACGGTTTTATTATATTTTTAATTTCTCCATACAACGTTAATTCGCCAATATCAAGTGATTTTGCGTTCTACTGGAACGCACTAAACTCCATTAATCCAGTATTTTTTTTCCTATTTACTTATAATTATCTTTACCTGCAGCTTCACCTCTGTGGTCAAGTGGAGTAAAAATAATAAGAGGTGAGTCTCACAGATAATGTGGGTTACATCGAAACGATTAACGTGATATATTACATCTTCCAAACAATTTTTTTTTTTGAATTTGAAGATTAAAATAATATATATATATATATATATATATATATATATATATATATATATATATATATATATATATATATATATATAAAAATAAAAATACTTATACAATAAAATTAATGTATTGAAAATTCTAAGCGCCGTAAAGTTATCATAAGTAATGTGTCACTGTCGTTACCGTCCCCGAGCTCTCTTGCACCTGCGCGTGCGACGCCAGTATCAGGTGTGCCGTGTGATATGGCGGAAGTCATCGCCCGCAAACTTGCTCGTGCTTTCTCTTACCTTCTAATATGTTAATTTTCGATAAAAGTTCATATATGAGTGCAGTTTTATGTCAAATTATTAAAGTGAATCATAATTATTAAGTGTAATATGTACATTGATATAGGAAAAATAAAATATAAATATAAAATATAATATTTAACTTAAGGAAAACGATGCAGAGAACAATCAAACGAGTTCGATGATACCAAATCAATTTACACCTAAAACAAGTTAATAAATTACAAGAATATGGCGCGTGATCAAATGGAGAGCTCTAAGAACTGTGATATTATAATAAATAATGTAGAGAGTAGAAGAAGCGTAGATTCTTCAAGATCGAAGGCCTTGAAGGACTCAAACGAGGCACTCGAGCTGGCCCTCGGAGAGTTGGGTCATTTCGGTCTCTATCAGCGCTACACACTGTTCTTGCTATGCATCCCGAACCTTTTCGCCGCTATGTACTCCCTGAACTACGTGTTTGTTGCTGATCTAGTGCCATTTCGGTAATCTTTGTTAATTAAAAAATTCTATTAATTATGATCAATAGATAGAACACTTAACAACGGAATCGTCTTTTTATTATTCGTCTTTTAGTAAGTGCCGCGTAACTAAATTAAATAGGATTATATATTAATTAATTATCGTAAGTCTAAAGAGATTTAAAACCAACATTCTTGTTGTCAGTCATATATCACCATTATTTTATCATTAGTTTTATTAAGAGTCATTAAGATCTCGTTTATAGATAATAGTAATTAAGAATGTGATGATTTTTAAATCAATGATAGGTAAAAATATGAAAAATAATGTTCAAGTAGATAATTAATATAATTTATAATGAGAAACACCACGAGTACGTATAACATTATCAGTATTTATATAATATTATGCTAAGTAATGATGATTTTTTTAACAAAAGTATTTCTTTCAATTAAACGACTTAATTTCTATTAAGACAAGTACTTATATAAAATTAAGTCCGCAGAGAACCGATAAATTATATTTAGATAAGAATAATTTTATTGAAGTATTAAAAAAATAAGAATTTGTTAAATTATATATAAACCCCGACACTTATAAAAAATATTAAACAGAGAAAACTCTGCTCGTGAGTGACTTACACACAACACACAGATGAAACTACTGGGAGCACTATTAATAAGGATTTTTCAAAATGGCTAAGGAAACGAAAATATCTTACTAAATTTACTGATTATAATTAATTACTGTATTATAACTATAAAAACTGCAACAATGACTTGAGAAAAAAAACATAGAAACTCTTCTTTATTATGACTAATTTCTCTTAAATAGATTGAAAATATTCGTATATTCATCTTTCAGCTGTAATTCTATCATAGTATTCATCTGTGAGCACAAATATGTCACTATTTGCCCATTACTTGTTGAATAAAATTTTATAGACAACTTACTTGTGTCCCCATTTAGAATATGTTTTTGAAGTAATAAAATATTATAGATGTACATAATAGTTGAGTTCCGCCAATCAACACACAATGCCTTCAGAAGTTCTTGGAGTGTCTTAACACTATGTTCCCTCTGCTCACCCTGCTGTGTGCGACGACGTGAAGCTGATTTGATTTTTACAACATATTAGTTCAGAAATTTCCGGCTTTGGCTATACATTTACTGTTGTTTACACGAATGAGTATGTATATTTATATGTAGATATGTAAGTTCTTCGTACACATGGTATTGTTAGCTTGTAACGCGTGAATAATTACAATTCGTAGCACGACTATTTAAATGTTCTATAAAACCTTGAGATACTTTGTGTATAATACGCACTGTATTAAAATACAATTCCTTAATTATACTATCAAATAAGCATATATTTTTAATTGTAAGAACTTAAGAGGCCAGTCGTGGTACAAGCAAGTGATTGTAAGCCACTGGTAGGGTTTGATCACTACTCGGTAAAATTATTATTTAATATTTCAATTTACTGAACACGCACAGCCTCCAGAATTTATCGGTAAGTGGGAAACGGAGTGTTTTAACACTATGGCTCCCTCTGCCTACCATGCTACAGCGTGACGCTGAAAAAATCTCTCTTTTTTCAGCGTCACGTCAAAAAAGAACTTTAATTTTATTCCAATTATAAAAAATACAATAATACAAAATCTATTATGTCAATACAATCGATACATAATAATAAAAAATGTTTAATATTAAATTTAAGCAAGTGCGTGTATGGAAAGCACTTTAACTAAACAAATTTTTTTTTACTAGATACTAGAAAGAGCTTCAGGATTCTAACCCACTTTATAAGTACTCTATATCTTCTATTTTATTAACACTTTCTGTTTCAATGTGTAATGTATCCCTTCTAGCTGTACGGTGCCTGAATGTGAACAAAATGGAAGTTTCTTTGATAATTCCACTATAGTGGATCTACTCCCTGAAGATCAATGTCGTCGCTTCACGCCGCTCACTCCTGACCAGCTGAGCTGCGCAAGAGAAGACTATCATACAAACAATACTATCCCATGCGATGCCTTTGTGTACGAAAATATGGGCACTATATATGCAGAGGTATATAAAAAAATGCTTCACGCTGCATCCCACCGGTGACCCGCATATGGAAACCCAATGTCAAAATTCCCCGTTTCTCATTTTCCATCTAATTATGTAAGACGTTGCTCATCGAATGAAGGATATGAAAGCCGTGCTTTGTCTTGTTACCAGAGCAAGGAATTGGAAAACAACCATGCCACCGAGTGGAAATCGAATCCACAACTGTTGTATTTTCAATCAGACGCTGTGCCGCTGTGCCTCGACGGCCCTAAGGTACGCGGTGCCTACAGAGCTACCTGAGAAGTAATGTCATATAATCTGCAACTGCTATATTTAGATTTTTTCATTTGATTTAAGTTGAAATTTGAAATCATCATTATTTAATAGATATCTCAAATGTTGCAGACAAATAAGATAATATTTTATCTCCACAAATTCGGATACTTGCTGTGTTTATGCTCTGGGCTTATCTGGAGATAATTTAAATATAATAATAGATTTTCCCGTAATTCATAAACTTCAATACCGTTCTAAAAAATATTTAATTTGACAAATCTAGGTTCATAATAAGTAATTAAAAGAATAAATATTAGAATTCATGCACGATTTCTCAATTATCCATTTTTTTATTAACAGCGCGACGTTGTCGCTTCGATTCCTATTTGAGGAAATGAATCTATAGTAATAAAATAAAGCGGAAGAGTTTGTATGTTTGTTTAAACGCTAAGATCTCTGGAACCACCGGTTGGATTTACTTTTGTTTGGTATGAAAGCTACATTCTATAGGAACGCTATAGGCAATGAAACATATTTTTTCTTTAAAATTATATAATTTTCTAGTTTGACATGGCTTGCAAGGAGTGGCAGCGCACCCTGGTGGGCACAGTGCGCAACGCGGCGTTGCCCGTCGCTCTCATTCTTACGGGATTTGTATCAGATGGGTAATATTATTTTAATGATTTTGACGCTCGAATCCAGAAAAACAAAATTAGTTTTTTTATTTATTATAATAGAATTCACCTAAATTCGTAATGACAAAGTACATTTAAGTTAATATTCTAAATTTTATATTTTATATAAAAAAATATCACTCTTCATAGGTGGGGCCGACGCACAGCATTCTGCATTTTTGCAGCGTTCGCGGGAGCTCTGGGCATCGTCAAGTCTTTCGCGCACAACTATCAACTCTACCTCGCTATGGAGTTCTTTGAAGCTGCTTTGGGATACGGCTTCAATAGCGCGGCGTATGTCATGAGTAGGTTGTGTTCTCATCTTTTATCTCGTATTTTATGTATATAGATGAATTGATATTGTTAAGTAATCCGGCACTATTTATAGCACGCTTGGGCAGTTAAGACCAGTTTTACTAAATGCTTATCAAATTTATAAATTTGTATCAGATGATTCAAATTGATAAATTTTATAGAAATTTATACAACAAAATGATTTAATAAAAAAAATATCTCTGTCTATCTCGCCTTTATAACGTTATGGAATTAATCTAGATAAATAATGCAGATATGCATAATAAAAATTATATACATAATTTTAAAAAATGCTGGTTTTAGTGGTAGAGCTGGCGCGTCCTTCGCTTCGAGCAGCCTTTGCCTGCGCGACCGGCGTGGCCTACGGCTTGGGCGGCGTGCTTTTCGCCTTCATCGCCAGCCGCATCCAGTACTGGCGGGATCTATTACGAGTTATACACGCGCCTGCGCTGCTGCTGCCTCTTTACTGGCTGCTGCTTGACGAGAGTATACGCTGGTTGCACGCTACCAAGCGAAAGGAACTTGCAGTTGTTAAAATTCGAAAAGTAGCTCGGTGGAATAAGGTGAATTTTATTAACCAGACAAAACTTAATTACGTTAATAATTAACCTAATTCTGTCACCATCAGGTTATATCACGAGCCCAGTCATTTATGTAAAACACAGTCTTCAAAATCCGATAATTATATATGAACATAAAACAAATACTAACAAGCAATACCATATAAAAAGTATTATTGTACAGTACAGTTGACGAGTTGTGGCCGCCATAAAGTAAGACTTTCTGAAGTTTTGCGCTTTGTTCACTTTTAAAGAACCATCTACTTCCATCTACTGCTAACTTCAGGACGACTCGTCCACCGTAATGTAAATAAATCCTTTATTAATCATTCTATATGTTCCAGGTTACTTTAGATGAAGACGTGTTAAAAGTTGTCGAAGAGAAAGATGATGGAGTTGAGGAAAGAGAAGTAAAATTAAAGGACAATCCTTGGCTAAGTTTGGTCAAATCTCGCGTGTTAATGCTCAGATTTTTGATGTGCTCTTGGTGCTGGATATCAACTTCCTTTGTATACTACGGGCTCACTATCAACTCTGTTTTGCTCTCTGGTGATAAATACACAAATTTTGCGCTAAATATGGCGATGGAAATTGTCGCTTCTTTGCTCATCATGATGGCTCTGGAGCGCTTTGGCCGCAAGAAGAGTATTTTCGTAGCTTTCTTAATCTGCGGCGTCGCTTGCGTCACGCCTTACTTTATAAGTAAGTTATTAACAGATTTTTTCTTCTTGAAATAGTGTTTAAGCATCCATATACTGTAATGATATGTTGTTTTTTTTGTTAGCTCATTCCGGAGCAAGCCTCGGCCTATTCTTCGTGGGCAAGCTAGCAATATCATTCGCGTTCAACTCCCTGTACGTGTACACTGCGGAGCTGTTTCCGACCAGCTCGCGGTCGTCGGCGCTGGCGGCGGTGTCGCTAGTCGGCCGCATCGGGTCCATACTGGCACCGCAAACGCCTCTACTTGTATGTCATTTTCTTAAGAATTTAAGATTACCATAGAAGCTATAATATATTTAGTCTTGGCAATGAAATTGTCAAAAAAAAAAAAGATATATTTATAACATTTGAATATTACAGTTAACTTAGTTACCTATATAACTAAGTTTTTGATTTAATAAAAAGTCATTGATGTATTAAGTCGCAAGGAAATATTAATTATTATACTAAAATTATGTCTTAAACTAAGCACAACATCATATATTTACTATTAATACTACTAATACTAATATTCTCAGAGTATCTACATACAAGCACTGCTGTACGGCGTGTGTTCAGCATCCGCAGCACTT
Source organism: Heliconius erato demophoon (assembly GCA_018249695.1). NCBI lineage: Eukaryota > Metazoa > Arthropoda > Insecta > Lepidoptera > Nymphalidae > Heliconius > Heliconius erato. The sequence goes on from DWQW01009419.1 coordinate 12,503, forward strand.
CTCGTATTATGCGTGCCGGAGACACGCCGTGCTCCGCTACCACAGCACGTGGCCGCTGCGGAACGCTTACGACCACCCGAGCCGGAGTTAAACACCGCACCTGGTACTACACAGCTATAAATTTTGACTCTACGTATGTAGAGTTGGAGAAGTCTGATCCTATCTACATAGATTTTTGTTTATTGATTAAGATTAAAATATTTAGCAAATAAAGCATTTTTTCGTACATCTGAAGTTATCATTAAATCAGGATTTTTAATTTCAATGGACAAATAAATTTATTTAGAGTATATACGACAAGATTTCTGATATTGTTTTTTTTATATACGCAGTTTTTAGAAAGAAGACCGAAATTTAATATGTAAACAAGCACGGAAAATTTATTAGACTTAGTGCAAAAGTGTAAATAATGTATTTTTTGTCATATCCTTGTTAATGATCATAAAATAATTTATTATATAAATATAA
>DWQW01009420.1:0-12969 GCA_018249695.1 Heliconius erato demophoon
GCCCGTCGCATACGGGTGCGCGATGCTATTTTATGTCCTGGAACTCTGGTGTATGTAGTAGTGTCCGCTTGTTTGTCTAACACTTGGTTTTATCGTAGATAATATAATGCGTCAATCGACTGATGTCCACGACATACTTATAATATATAGCCGGGCGTCACTGGTGCTGGCATGTTTGATATAAGCGAATTGCTTTAGTAGTGTTGGATTCTGCTGCTGAGTTTCTTCCGCCAGTTACAATTTGCTTTTAGGGCATAGGTATTTGACCCTGAACGGCTTTTGGGGTTGATAGTTTGTATAAATTTGTTCCAATTTGCCGAGACAATCGTTTTCTTTTCATTCTAAAATTTTTCTCTATTACATACTTTTACACAATGTTTAAGAATTAGGCGGAAAGAGGGGAACGAAAGTGTATTAATGGAAATAGAGTGTTTTATCACTAGGTTCCCAAGTTCCCTCTGCTCACTTTGTCGGTATACAGTGAAGCTAATAAAACATATGTTTTTCGTAGAATTAATTTCATTTTGTGATGCTTACTTGTTTCCATGACATCGCGAAATTTCATTTCCTGCTATCCGGTTGAAATTTTGTAATAGGTGAGTGAAGCCTTTGAAGGATCTATTAGGGCAATACGTGACTGGAATTTATAGAGATGCCGCTTGGATGCTTTGAAAATCTAAAAATAACTTCATTTTTTTGTTTGAATTATGTGTACTATAATATAATAAAAATATTTTTTTTTAGTTATATTATATATTGTGTGAAACAATTAAATTAAAATAAGTTGATTACATATAAACGATAGAATAGGCCCCAATAAAAATAATATATAAAATTATTACAATATTCAATTGCAATTAATGAAAATAGTACAGGTGTTTTTTTTGATAGAGTACTTATCTTGTATAACCACTCGGTTTCCCGTTTGAATTTCAGATGTTTCCGCAATTTTTTTTTTAGAACTTTATCCGCTAATAGCTTAACTCAGTAACACTTTTTTTATAATATTCAAAGACCCACAAATAGTAGGGTAGGCAGAGGAAACCTGGGAACCTAGAGTTCCCAGTAAGACACTACCGCTTCCCTCTTTAAACCGAATACACTAGGCATTGCATGTTGAGTGGCGTAAATCAACGCCGCGCTTTGCCTCGTTGCCAGAGCGAGGTATTTTTTTATGGAAAAAGACAAAGCAAACGAGCGTTCGGGTCATCTGATGGTAAGTGATCATCGCCGCCCACGATCCCGTGCAACACCAGAGGAGCTATAGGAGCTCCGCTGCCGGCCTTTAAGGTGGAGATCGCGCTTTTTTGAAGAGTCTAATCGACCTGAAAACCCTGCCGCGGGTAGATCATTCCACAGTTCCGTGGCGCTTGGAAGGAAGTTCCTACGAAACCGCACAGTAGTGGAGTTCCACGTATCTCTAGGAGTGTGGATGATATTTTAGCTTGTGACGTACTGTGAGGTTAGAAAATTTGGCGGCAGGTAACAGGTCAAACGGTTCTTCAAAACACTCCCCATGATAAATGCGGTAGAGAACGTCTCTACGCAAAGTCAAAGTGTCAAGCAACGGAATAATGAAAATAATAAAATGTTTTACTTTCCCAAAAGGGAATAGAACCCACAACCGTCGCGTTTGCAGTTTCACGCTTGTACCCCTGCGCCAGGACGGCATAAATATAAATATTACCTATCGGAATTTGTACATTATATAAAATATTTTTTTAATTAAAAGATTACAAAAACAGTAGGTATATAAGTAGTAACCCTTCGAAGCTTACTCTGCAAATCAATTTATAATTTTTCCAAGTAAATCAGGTCAACATTATCAGGTCAAAAACGCTCATACAAAATAATATTTCAATTCTTAATATTAATAATTTTTTTTTTATGTAAAATTACAAAAAAAAAAAACACTTGATTGAAGTGAAGTGAAGTTGAATGTTACTTATTTAGAAGATTGCGAAGTGAAAATATTAAATATTTTATTTCCTCGAGTTGGAATCGAACTCACAACCTGTTGCGTTTAGAGTCGCACTCTAGTGCCCATGCGCCAAGATCTTCCTCAATTATAACACTTTTGTGACTAAATATCATTGTGAAAGAAGAAACAATAAGAGTCATTGACGAATTCGGGAGCGCTAAAGAATTCAGATAAAAAGTGGAGAATGCAGTGTTTTCTCTATGAGAGTCTATATTTAAATTGTATTTATGTTTAAACATATTTTTCTATCCTTGGTGTAGAATAATACTTAAAAATGTTAAGAAGAGACCATTGTCCCAAGGTATTCCGTTTTTCGAGTGTGCATAATTATTACATTGAAGAAATATCCTTATATAATCCCGGGAAGTTCTTGTACTTTTGATGTGACCTTCCCCATCAATACAGTGTTGATGGAAGTCAACCAAGGTTACCCCTCGTCTCACATTTATCTTTTTTCTATTATCTAAAATAAAGCCTCTAACGTTTTAAATCAATTTGTAATCCTAAAGGAATCAAAATATTTGAGAGTTTTATCGTTCGTCGTTCACTTCCACAATTACCCAAATCTAATAAAAATATCTATCAAGCCGACGAAAATATTTCCGAAGGATCGTTATTACATTTTTCTTAAAGAAAAGAAATTCGCTTGTATATGTGTTTATATTATGCAGCCAAGGGAAGAGGTAAATTCAGTTTTATTTTCAAATTGAATATATAATGTATAGGTAGGTGTATTATATTTTTTTAGATTCACGCTGTATCCCTCACATAGTAGGCTGAAGGAACCAGGAAGCTAATTTGGAGACAGTCCGTTTCTATCTTCCAAGACAATTCCGTTCCCCACGTTTCGACGAGTCGCGAAACTCAACACCGCGGTTTGCCACGGAACCAGAACAAAAAAAATGTTAAATATTTCATTCTCTTGAGCGTGGAATAGAACCCACAATCGACGTGTTTTACAGTCCGAAAAATGTGCCCATGCTCCACAAAGGCATTTTTATTTTTTTCCAGATTTTTATTTTTTTCTAGCTTTTCACGCTATATACCGCATTTAGTGGGTAGGTAGAAGGATTCTATTGTGATTTTTTTTGCTCGGGCGGGAATGAACCCACCACTTCTCGCGTGTAGACGCTTGTGCTCCTGCGCCACGACTGGCCTCTCGGCGGTGACGAAGGCCTATAATATTATTATTTATCATACTTTATATATTACAAGTTAAATATAAATACATCCCAACAGGATTGTAAATTTAACTGTACCGGAACGGTCCTTTTAAAATCTCATTTTTATAAAAGCATTTGTAATCTCGTCGCTTCTGGTTCTCGCGGTCAATGTACCAAGCACAATCGGTGCTCTTAACTGGAGATTTTATTCCTTATCCCTAAGTTAACGGATAAAGTGTATTGACCGAACTCTGTATTGCAATATTATTCTAATAAGTATTCCATTTTATTTTACTTAGATATAGTGTTAAAATACTCCGTTACGCATTTCCCACCGAATTCTGGAGACATTGCGTGTGGAGTGTCGGAACTTAACGCCGCACTTTACTCGTGATCAGAGCGAAGAGATGAAAACATTAATTCGAATAAATATTCTGAGGCCGGTCGTGGCGCAGGGGCACAAAGTGTGCCTGTAAATCGACTGGTTGTGGGTTCGATCCCCACTCGAGGAGATGAAATATTTATTTACATTTATATTTTCATTTCTTCGCTCTGGTTTCGAGGGCAAAGCGCGGCGTGGTGTTCCACCACTCAGTACCCAATGCCTCAGGAATTTCGTGGAAAGTGGAGAACGCAGTGTCTTAACAATAGGTTCCCTCTGCCTACCCTACTGTGTGCGGGATACAGCTAGAAGTTAAAAAAAAAAAGAAAAAAAAAGTATCCTCGAATATGGATCGAACTCGCCACCAGTCGCGTATACAGTCACACATTTATGCCCCTGCGCCACGATGGCCTCCCGATTTTTTTCAGAATTTGTAAGAAATGTAAAAGAAATAACGAAATAATTTTATTTGACCCAACATACTAATAATTTTAAGCTTCAATAGCAAATAAATAAATAATTTAATTTGGTTTAGCAAATAAATAATAAATAAATAGACTTCTCCCAATACACCGTATAGTAGCGGTCGCAACGATTTATCCTTATTAAGCAAAGCGGGCGTGAGATTACTCTCTTCTAACAAACCAAATTCAATATAAACGATGCTGAAAATTGAAAGTAAAACATCTGTAAAACTAGTTCTTTACTGTTTTTCTTTGTTAAATGGCTTTATGTTGACTTTTGAACTCACCCATTTTAAATGATGAAGCATTTTTTATTTACGTACAATTTTTTATTTCGGACTTTAAAACCAAAAATTAAGAAATTCAATATATTAATCATTGAGAAATAAGATAAAATAAGAAATAATCGGCGTTGAGTTCCGCTACTCAATGCCTCCAAAGGCCTCCAAAATTCAAAGGAAGGTGGGGAACGGAGTGCCTTAACACTACCTTCCACTGTCTACACTGCTGTGTGCGGAATACAGCGTGAACCTGATTTAATTTAAAATTTACTTAAAAAGGAAAATTTTCAATACATACTATTAGTATGCATAAAATATTGCCTCAAAGACGGATCGCAGTCTAAAGCCCGTCGACGAACAAATTATGATTGATTTATAAGATCGTCTACATTGAAGTCGAAATGCTTTACAGTTAAAGAGCTTCCAGCTCGTTTATCCTGTCAATACGTAATGTCTGAATAATTTAAGCTAGACTTTTATCTTTACCCTGTAGCACTAGTATTTCAGTTCATTTAAATACTGTGATTATCAGCATATGAACATTGAGGCCAGTCGTGGCGCAGAGGCACAAAGTGTGACTGTAATCGACTGGTTGTGGGTTCGATCTCCACTCGAGGAAATGAAATATTTATTTACATTTATATTTTCATTTCTTCGCTCTGGTGTCGAGGCAAAGCGCGGCGTCGAGGTCCGCCACTCAACACGCAATGCCTCCAGAACTCGGTGGAAAGTGGGGAACGGAGTGTCTTAACACTAGGTTCCCACTGCCTACCGTGCTGAGTGCGGGATACAGCGTGAAGATGTTTTTTTTTAATATTAATAAGATTATTTCAGAAATATCAGATAAAATTAAAGAACATTTTTTTCAGTATCAATTTACAATTTTAATATATGTATCTACTGTGGCAAAATATTAATATTAATTTTAGAACAAATTATTTTGGTTGGGACACGTGATTCACTGCCATACACCATTACAACCGCCATAGGAGGTTCCTGTGTTGATTTGTCATTACTTTGCTTTTCCTTCTCTTGCTCTTCTCTCAATTTCTTATTAGCTGTATGTGATTTCGTCGTTTGAATCTCTTTATCAATCTTACAGAGGCTTCTTGAGTTGGGCTGAAAAGAAAAGGTTATTTTAGTGGCATTCATATGTTAAGAAAAAACATGATATATGTGCGTATATTATAAAAGAAGATTATATATTAGCGGTACTCAACGCCGCGCATTGCCTGTTCACTAGAGCTGATGAAATGAAAATATCAATACTTTGCTTCCTCAAGTGAAAATCGAACCCACAACCTGCGGCGTTCGCACTTTTATAAATCTATTTTTAATTTCAAAAAAACATACTTTATACAAACTATTCCAGAGGCCGTCTTGCTCTTTCTTTCAAGCTTTGGTATAATAAGCGCGACGTGGCGTTTCACCAATTATCACACGTTTCTTTGGGGTGGTGGGGAGGAAAAAGGGGAAACGAAGTGTCTACAATAGGTTCCTTATCCCTACCATGCTATACCGGTACAAATGGGAATCTCTTTTTTTATAGAAACAACTTTAGATAAGAGGAAATTCTAGCAAAGCAAGTTTCTTTCCTCAATGGGCAAAAATTTGTATGGGCTTTTATATACTAAATCATTGTGGCGCAGTGGGAATGTTTCCGACTAAATATGGAATGGTTGTGAGTTCAAACCTGTCGAGGAAATAATTATATTTATGTCATCACCTTCCCTGCTCTGATAGAAAAAGTGCGTAGTTGAACTCTGAAAAGTAAGTCACGTCAAGTGAATTTGGGCAAAGTAAAACGTAGTATCGTATAAAGTCACTAAGTTTTGCATTCGGTTTTCCTTATTAAAAAAACAAAAAACAACTGAAAAGTAAGTAATATATAAATATTTTTCGATTTCCCTTACATTATTTTCATCACATTCTATGACATACGTGCTCGAAGCGGCATTTTGTGACTCATCTAGAGTATTTGAAGGCGACGACCAATTTTCTGATGTTCGTCGGCGTTTAGAAGGAATAAATTTGTTACTATTGCTGGATGTCTTACTATCTGTGAAAGATATATTACTGAATAGTATAGGTGAGCGTTATTTAATATAATCAGTTTCAGATACAGTTATATGTCAATAACAAATTTGTAGAGTCCAGGCGTGGCGCAGGGGAACAAGCGTGTCACTGTAAGCATGATAGGTTTTGAGTTCGAGTCCCACACGAGGGAATTAAATTAAAAAAAAAATAAATCATCTTCACGCCGTATCCCGCAAAGAGCAATGTAGGCAGAGGGAACCTAGTGTTAAGACACTCCGTACCCCACTTTATGCCGAATTCTGGGGGCATTGCGTGTTGAGTGGCAGAACTCATCGCCGCGCTTAACCTCGACACCAGAGCGAAGAAATGGAAATATAAATTTAAGTAAATATTTCATCTTCTCGAGTGGGGATCGAACCCACAACCAGTCAGTTTTACAATCACACCTCGTGCCGCTGCGCCACGACTGGCCTGACGAGGAAATTAATTATTTAATTTTTCCATTCTAACAGACATAATAAAAACAAAAAAGTGTAGTACTTCTAGGTTCTCTCTAAATGCGGAGAAAATCGTAAAGCTGAAAAAATATTTAATCTTACTTTTAGAGGTAGAACTATTTTTTGATGTAGAACCATTCGTAGACCCATTTCCATTGGAATTGGTTTCCAGTCGCCACTGCAAGAGGTCTTCGGTCAATTGAACGCAATCTAAGAAAAAGGATCAGTTTTTATACAAATTCGCGTAAAGCGCATTTATGAGGTAGGCAAAGATAAATAGATATAAGTAGGTAAAAGGAACCCTTCAACCTGCCCGCTTTTTCCGTTTCCCGCTGAATTCTTATGGCATTGCGTGTTGTATGGCGAAACTCAACGCCTCATTTTGTCTCGTTAATAGACAATGAAATTAAAAAACAGAGTAGCCAGAGGGAGCCTAGTTTTATGACACTCCGTTCCGTACTTTCCGCCGAATTCTGGAGGCATTGTATGTTGTGTGGTGGAACTTAACGCCGCGCTCTCGTTACCAGAGTAACGAGAGTAACGAATACAATGTTATAGAGATTAAAGACAGCTGATTGTAAATAAGGTGGTGGGCTCGATTTCTACTTTAAGGAAGGAAATATTTAAATAACTTTCTCCGCTATGGCAAGATAAAACGTGACGTTAAGTACCGCTAGTAAACAGTATGTGTTTGATTGATTTGTTTTTAAATTTGAACAAAATTTGAGAATGGAGTGCCTTAACACTAGATCCTCTTTGCCTATCCTGCAAATAGATGTGAAATTGCTTCATAAACATTATTGTTTAAAAAGTTTCTTTACCATCATATAAACTTTCCAATTGTTCCTTTAGAACTCGAACAGCACCATTGACCAGCAATGAAGAGGTCCGCAAGGAGAGATGCCGTCGACTGTTGTCTTCATAGTCGTCCGTCCATTTAGATATGTGTGAGCTAACAAAAGTTAAAAAAAACGATATTTTAAAATATTATTATAATATATTAGAATTACAACTAACTTCAATTATTTCTTTATGTTCAAGCTGTAACCCACACATAGCGGGGTAAGCGCAAAGAGCAACTTTGAATCTAGTGTTAAGACACTCCGTTCTCATTAAAATCCCACTTTCCGCCGATTCATTTAAACGGTTTGAGTTGTAGAAATCAAAGCTGCGCTTTTCGTTACCAGAACGAGGAAATGAAAATATCAAATTCTTCATTTCCTCGAATGGGAATCGGACTCGCAACCGTCACACGTTCCTGGCCGTGAAGCCCGAGAATTACGCGACGGTTGTGGGTTCGACTTCCACTAGGGGGATTGAACTTCGCTCTGGGTAAAGGCAAGTCTCGAAAAATTTCAGCGGAAACTGGGGCACGGAGTGTCTTGACACTAGGTTTCACTGCCTACCCTGGTTTATGCGAGATACAGGTTGAATGCTAAAAAAACATACCAAACTTTAAGTAAGTCGACATCACTAGTATCATTCTCCAGGTCGTTTGCAGCGCGCCACACCGCCCCCATCCTCTCACTGTTCATTACACGAATATCATAAAACATTATGTTTTTTCTCCTTTTAGTCCTATTTAATATGATTTCTATAAATCTTTACAAATAAATTAGCTGAATACGAAATTGAAGTGATCTCAACGTATTGCTTTGTACTTATATTAAGAAATAATATCGTTGTAATGTCACGCTTACACTAAGAACTTTATCCAACTACCCTCCTAACCTGTTTTTATAAATTTTACATAAATTTACTTATAATAAAAAAAGTTTATAGATTATTTACGAATTGTTAAGTCTTTTTATTTAATAAAATAATTTATAAAAAGTGAAGATTAAAATTATAACATTCAGCCTAACGAAATTATTGAAGTGATTACGGGATATTTTATGAAAGCAACGCTATTTTTTTTATCTGTAGTCACCTTATTGGTGTTAAAATTTGTTTCTCGTTTACTTTGTTTAATGCTTAGTCTTCTATGCCAATTTTTATGGAAATATACGTTTTAACAAAATTAATCTATAAGTTGGCTATCATCTGTGTATGTTATACTCGTATATAATTAATAAAGAAACAACATTTCATTTGGTACCATTATAAATCATTTATTATTCGAAAAACGTCAGGTTTTAAGAGGCGGATTAAAAAAAACAAAAGCCAGCCAATTTGCGTACGTCAATCGTTCGCGGTTGTTTCTGAGTCGTGAGGCCTTTTTTACTCAAATTTATTTTTAAATCTGAGGCTGAAAGTGACACGCGTATTCCATTTGGCGCCTTTAAAAATATAAAGCGACCCATCGAGTAAACATTATATGATATAATTATGTACGTATATAATTAGACTTTGTTACGTTTTTTTATTTATTATATATTTAGGAACAAGAAGAATATTTTAAAGGAAGATCGACTACTTTGGTCGATTGAAAAGTAATTTAAACAGATTTGTAATTTTCAAGATGTTAATGTAAAGCTAATGTATATAATAAAGCATAAATGTAAAACTAGGAGATTATAAATAGGGAATGTAAGGGAGATAACTCATAGAGAATTTTAAGGCGGAATTTAAGAGATTTACTTATTTAGAAAACGTATAAAAAAATTAACGTAGCAGGACTCGAACCCGCGCCTCCTGGAAATCGACCTGATCGGTTTCGCTACGTACAAATTTTTATACGTTTTCTAAATAAGTATTTTTCTTTCATATGTGTGAAATCGCACTTTAAAAATGTTAAAAATAATTGAGAGAGATTTTAGAAAGTACTTGAAAGTATATTATTATTATTATTGTTTCTCGATATGTCACGTGTGTATTTGTAATTGTAATGACGATAATTATAATAATTGGTTTATTGTATTTGATAATTAAAGTGACTGTGTTTGTAATTAAAGTGTGTGATGAGGCCAGTCGTGGCGCAGCGGCACGAAGTGTGACTGTAAAACCGACTGGTTATGGGTTCGATCTCCCACTCGAGGAGATGAAATATTTACTTAAATTTATATTTCCATTTCTTCGCTCTGGTGTCGAGGTTAAGCGCGGCGTTGAGTTCTGCCACTCAACACGCAATGCCTCCAGATTTCGGCAGAAAGTGGGGAACGCAGTGTCTTAACACTAGGTTCCCTCTGCCTACCCTGCTGTGTGCGGGATACAGCGTGAAGCTGATTTCATTTTTTTTTTAAAGTGACTGTAATAGAGGCTATTCTGAGTAAGTCTCCTGACTTTTACTACTCACCACTTCTTTATTTTTCACCATTGTCTCTAACTTTCTAAACATATGTTTATTTTTTACTAACTTGAGCTGAATCTTTTGTGATTTTCTTGTGTCTTGTGTTATGTGAAAAACTCATTTCTTCGCTCTAGTGTCGAGACAAAGCGCGGCATTGAACTCTGCCACTCAAGACACAATGGCCAATGCGAGATGTCAGCGTGAAGATAAAAATTAACTTTTAATGACATATGATTAGATTTATTTCTGGAGTCGAGTTAAAATTCAATTCCATAAAAAAAAAACATAAATGTTGATAAGCAATGACAGCGCGGTGCAGACCGCTGGCTCCAGTTTCCGAGTCGTTGGCGCGTTGAAAATATACGTACAATGCACACGCGACATATTGTGTTTAATTATTTAAAATTTACAATATGATATTAAAAATGTTATTTAAATACTCTATACTTGAGGCCAGTCGTGGCGCAGCGGCACGGGATGTGACTGTAAAACCTGTCTGTTTCTAATCTTACTTTGCCTGAGGAGCTGAAGTTATGTTATTAGTATATCTATCAAAAGTATATCGATCAATGGAAAATATCTTATATTTGTGTAGCTTAATAAGATTGTGGTTGTCGGTTCGATTCCCTCTCGGGGGAGTAAATCCTGCAAATATCGAGATTGAACAATGGCTTCGGAATTGAAACCCCTAACATATACATATATATAACAGCTTTACAAAGTTAAAGTAATATATTTTATATTTTATCCACGAATGTACCAGAATTAATTTAATGAACAAGATTTTTAAAAGAAAATTGTTAACAATAATTATAACTTACTCTTATATATTCTTAACAAAAATAATTATGTAGATAAGACAAAAGACTTAAAAATATAATGTTACATCATTAAAAACTGGTATCAAGTTAAAATTATAAAAGTTTGAGAGTCCCCGCGGTATTCTATTTAAAGCGTGCGTAACTTTAATTTGAATCCTTAGATTTTTTACAAGCTCTCGTTGACATACAGAAATTGAATTCCACTGTAGACTAACTGTAGTTAGTAGATACTTTTTTACGATTTTTAGTAGTAAATTCTGTAATTGCGATGGTTGTGGATTCGGTTCCCACTCGAAACAATTCTAAATTATTTTCACTTTTTCTATCTATATTCTATATATAGATATATTCTAATATATCTATATCTATATCTATACAGATATATTAGAATATAGATAGAAAAAGCTTAGCTTAGCTTAGCCAGAGCCCTTTCATCTGATCGATGATTCGATCTGAGCGTTCCTAAGATAAAGAGTCTTGACAGATAGATAGAGAAAAAGTGCGGAACCCAAAAATGGATAAGTACTAAAAACTGTAATGTTACTTATATTTTTTTTTGTCACGCTTTTCTTAAACGAGTCCCTCTTTTTTCTTAAAACGTTTAAAAATCCCACCCAAAGACAGCATCTGGCAACGCTGAGTTTTATAGAATTTGAATATATTTTCTGGATACTACGGAGACTTTTGAGACCCAGAGGTTTCATGCAACTTTAAGTACATATAAATAGAGATAAAATGTTATATGCTTTTTTTCGGTTTCATGATGTATCTATATAGTAAGGTAGGCAGAGAGAACCTAGTGTCAAAACAATCCTCCGTTCTCTAATTTTCGCCGATTTTTTTGAGGCATTGCGTGTTGAGTGGCAGAACTCAATGTTGCGCATTGCAATACTAGAAATGAAAATATTAATAAATAATTATTAATTTCCCCAATTGGGACTCGAACTCACAATGTCACGTTTACAGTCACACATTTGTGCCACTGCGCCAGTACGGCCTCATGAAATGATTTTCCTATTTTTAATTTATTTAAAAACAATACTGATTAAAAATTAAAAAAATTAAATCAGCTTCACGTTGTATCCCGCGCACAGCAAGGTAGGCAAAGGGAACCTAGTGTTAAGACCGACCGCTCCCCACTTTCCGCCAAGTTCTGGAGGCATTGCGTGTTGAGTGGCGGAACTCAACGCCGCAAAAATATAAATGTAAGTAAATATTTTATCTCCTCGAGTGGGAATCGAACCCACAACCAGTCGATTTTACAGTCACATTGCCCCTGTGCCACGAGTGGCCTCAAGAACTAGGTTAAACATTGTTTTTTTAATTAAAAAGTTAAAATATTTTAAGAAGGCGAGAAGACCATATAGACTTTTATAATATTTTTTTTTAATATTTAATATATAAAAATAAATTTAAATAATAATTATTATTTTATTGGAGTGATAGAAAATTTAAAATAACTTTTTTTTAAAAATTCAAAGATAATAAATAAATAAAAAATCTCGATAGTCCATTCATGCCTCTAAATATAATTATAACGTGATATAACATAGGCTTCTTCGATAAATTGAAAAAATATTTCAATTCGAAACCTCTAGTTTCCGAGAATAGCTTTTTCAACCAAGCACTCTCTTCAGCCTAATAATATTAGTATTATAAAAAAACGTCACGTTGTATCCCGCACACAGCAGCGTAGGCAGAGGGAACCTAGTGTTAAGACACTCCGTTACCTTCAAGACTATTTCTGTTTCCCATTTTCCGTCAAGTTGTAGATGCATTGCGTGTTAAGTGGTGAAACTGAACTTTGTCTCGTTACCAGAGCGAGAAAAAGGAGAATATTAAATATTTTGTTTCCTCGAGTAGGAATCGAACCTACAACCTGAGGCATTTAGAATGTACCACGACTGCACTCTGAATATCTTGAGCCAAATATACGAACTCGTATCTTTTGATAGAGAGTCAATTTATTTCATCAGCAATAAATCTACCTTTGAGGCCGGTCGTGGCGCAGCGGCACGAGGTGTGACTGCAAAACCGACTGGTTGTGGGTTCGATCCCCACTCGAGGAGATGAAATATTTACTTAAATTTATATTTCCATTTCTTCGCTCTGGT
>DWQW01009421.1:0-12968 GCA_018249695.1 Heliconius erato demophoon
AGCCGGTATGCCTTTTGTTATTACTGGTAACGTTTGAGTGTAATCTCCTGCTAGCAATACGGTGATTCCTACAAATATGATTGGGCTATTTTTGATATCCACCAAAGTCCGATTTATAGCTTCAATTGCCATTTTATGAAACTTTGTACACTCATCCCAAACCAACTGACATTTTTGCAACATTATTTCACGATCACTATTTTCACTAATATTGCAAATTACAAATTGATGATTCTTTAACGGTAATTTTAACACCGAGTGCACTGTGCGGCCACCGTCAAGTAATGTAGCAGTTATACCAATTCACAACTCTTATCGTACCTAATTTGGGCCAAAAGTAAATTTAAAAGGAAAGTCTTGCCAGTTTTGCCTGGAGCATCCAAGAAAAATAACCCACCTTTATCATTTTAAAAACGTTCTTAAATACTATTTTTTGCTCTGGATTAAATTTTTCAGTGATTTAGTAAATTTTTATCCGTGAGCTGCTTTTGCAATACAATTGTATGATAACTCATTTCTCGTATTAAGTCACTCCTCATCACCATGTCGAGTTGGTCTAGTAAATCCGAAATTGGACATATATTTTCCAGTTATTGTAATTACTTGATCTTCTACTTTTATGAGGGCCTCGTTGTAGACACAATCATTATACCATTAAGTTCAGGGAATCTGTGTATTATATCTTCAACCATATTATTTTTATGTTTATCCCACATCCTTAACGGATTTGAGAGCCCACAGCTTGCTATTAATATGGAAAATAGCTCTCTAAGTTTCATAGCTGATTTACGTAGTAGGGCCTCCTCTTAATGTTTCATCCAATGATTATTATTTTGTTTTGTGTTGATAGCACCTGATCTTTTTTAAGATCTGCAAATGTCGTTGGTCTTCGTACACTACGAAATAACATTGTTAAGCACAAACACTCCGCGTTGCTGACATGCGCGGTATAAACTCTACCTAAAACATCTCCAGATTTAATGCCTGGCCAATTTAGAACAGGAATTTCTTGGATTCGGCGTTTCCATTCTTTCTTAGAGGAATTCCAAGTATAATATTTTGGCTAAGGCTCTTCTATACGTGGAGGTCCACGTACAGAAGGGGCTTAGTGAAATCGTCTTTAGTGCAAAGGTTAAAAAAGGCGGGCGTTTTTGGCAAGATTTTAACTCGACCTTGAAAGTTATTTTCATTAAAATATACCCTTTCACCATTTTCTAAATGTACATTTAGGTGTATTACAGTGGGATACCTTTCATATAGAGGAAAACGTAAAAACCGGGAAACTGACCGGACTGATATGTGTGTACTTCATTAATAAAATTGGTGGTATTTATGTTTTTGATAGTGAAAATTGCTTGGTCACTTTCTTTATATATAAATATTTACAAATATATTTTATAGCCCATTTTATATTGACCATAGTAGATAAGTGTTTTTACTTTTAATCTGAAAACCCTTGCAACAATGTCATATCATATCTGTCAATATTTTTCATCATGTCTGTTAATATTTTTAATGGATTATTATGCGGAGGAATGATTTTATTTTTTGGTTTAAAGATTAGATTACGTAACACGTTTTGAATATATTAATTGTTAGTAGATTGTGTTGGAACATGTAGTGTATGGACCCACAGACACTACACTCACTACACTGGACACATAAAGAATACTGAGAACATCTCAACACTATCACTGGCTCACCACTACACCAGATCAGCAGCAGCGCGGGAGCACAGCCGACTTGTACCACATCAGTGACAACACAATCTCTTAAATCAGTGCCGTTTTCCAATTTATTAATCTCTTTTAACATCGAGATATTATCCCTGTTCATTCTCTTAAAAAATAATTCCGATGGAGTCTTGCCAGTTACGGAATGAGTAGTAGAATTATACATAATTAGATATTCATATATAGTTTCTTTCATATTCTTTTTTTCACCTTTACTTATATTTAGCCTTTTAAGATGTTCTTGTTTTGACGTTTCACTTTTCCATTCATTTGTGGCCAATATAGCACAGTATTGATATTGCAAGATTTACAAAAATTTTTAAACTCTTCGCTGATGAATTGACGGCCATTGTCAGCAGTGATGGATAATGGGTAACCTATTCTACTTAAGATTTCTTTTATTTTTTTTTTTACTTGTGCACTTGTTATGGTCCTATGGTATGGTAAATTTAACTCCTTTATAAATGTAAACATTACTCGGTAATGGTTCTAATATATCCATTGCAATATCTATCCAGGGTTCAGATGGGAGCTCCCGACGTTTTATTGGTGCTTGAAGATTTGGTAAACTAACTAATGTGCACCCTTTGCAACTTTTTACCATAAGCTCAACGTCTTTATCAATTTTAGGCCATTATATCTTACAGCGAAGACAACTTTTCATACTAACCATCCCAGGATGTCCTTCATGAGCTGCACATAATACCTGGTATCTGAGATCCTTAGGAATAACTAATCTAGTTCCTCTCAAAAGTATATTATCATAAAAGCATAATTCAGAATATATTTTATATGATTTTAAACATTCATCCCATTGGTTGTTATACGATGCGTGTAAATCCTTATTTTAAACCTGTTAATCTCCAAATCCGTTTCCGAAGCGGTTTATTATTTGATTCATTGAGATTGCATAAGGTTTTGCTAGTTCAACAATATGATAGACATGGTTTTCTATTTATGACTGAATTGAGTTATTAGAATATTTACACAATCGTGATAGTGAGTGAGTCTGCGATATTGGTCTTTCCGGTTTATATTTAATATTATAACGATATGCCTGTCGCATACAACCCATCTTTCAACACGAGTACATGGTTTCGACTTTGGACTGAAAATAAATTCTAATGGTTTATGATCGGTTATTAAATCAAATTCTTTACCAAAGATAAATATATTAAAATGTTCAATGGCCCAAACCAAAGCAAGAGCCTCTTTCTCTGTTGGCTGTATGACTTGTGTCTTGTCTTTAGCATAACAATATCCTACTGTTTCAGTTTTTGTTAGTGCCTGCTTTAATTTTTCAAACGACTGATTTTGATTACTATTCCAGTATTTTTCAATGTTAGTTTTGGTTCCTAATTTCTGTCTTAGTAGTTCTTTAAGAGGTTCAGTCATTGTAGCCAAATTTGGGATCCATTTATTTATATAGTTAACTAACCCTAGAAAACATTGTAACTCATCTATAAAAAAAATTGTAAATTTTTGAATATATTTTATAAATAAGAACTGTAATTAGAATATTTATAGTTCCTCTGTATTTGCAATTATATTTACAACAAATAATAAGAATAACAACAAATTTTTAATTTTACTAACTTTTGTAATATTTTTTACGTTTCTTAATAATGCTAGCCTTGATACCTTTACATATCTTTATCCTCGTCGCCAATTGTAGTGTATGGACCCACAGACACTACACTACACTGGACACTTAAAGAATACTGAGAACATCTCAACACTATCACTGGCTCACCACTACACCAGATCAGCAGCAGCGCGGGAGCACAGCCGACTTGTACCACATCAGTGATAACACAATCTCTTAAATCAGTGCCGTTTTCCAATTTATTAATCTCTTTTAACATCGGGATATTATCCCTGTTCATTCTCTTAAAAAATAATTCCGATGGAGTCTTGCCAGTTACGGAATGAGAAGTAGAATTATACATAATTAGATATTCATATATAGTTTCTTTCATATTCTTTTTTTCACCTTTACTTATATTTAGTCTTTTAAGATGTTCCTGTTATGACGTTCCACTTCTCCATTCATTTGTGGCCAATATAGCACAGCGCTGAAAAGTCAGATATTGCAAGATTTACAAAAATCTTTAAACTCTTCGCAGATGAATTGACGGCCATTATCATCAGTGATGGATAATGGGTAACCTATTCTACTAAAGATTTCTTCTAATTTTTTTATTATTTGTGCACTTGTTATGATCTTTGTAATTTTAATCTCTTTATAAATGTAAACATTACTCGGTAATGTTTCTAATATATCCATTGCAATATCTATCCAGGGTTCAGATGGAAGCTCTCGACGTTTTATTGGTGCTTGAAGATTTGGTAAACTAACTAATGTGCACCCTTTGCAACTTTTTACCATAAGCTCAACGTCTTTATCAATTTTAGGCCATTATATCTTACAGCGAAGACAACTTTTCATACTAACCATCCCAGGATGTCCTTCATGAGCTGCACATAATACCTGGTATCTGAGATCCTTAGGAATAACTAATCTAGTTCCTCTCAAAAGTATATTATCATAAAAGCATAATTCAGAATATATTTTATATGATTTTAAACATTCATCCCATTGGTTGTTATACGATGCGTGTAAATCCTTATTTTAAACCTGTTAATCTCCAAATCCGTTTCCGAAGCGGTTTATTATTTGATTCATTGAGATTGCATAAGGTTTTGCTAGTTCAACAATATGATAGACATGGTTTTCTATTTATGACTGAATTGAGTTATTAGAATATTTACACAATCGTGATAGTGAGTGAGTCTGCGATATTGGTCTTTCCGGTTTATATTTAATATTATAACGATATGCCTGTCGCATACAACCCATCTTTCAACACGAGTACATGGTTTCGACTTTGGACTGAAAATAAATTCTAATGGTTTATGATCGGTTATTAAATCAAATTCTTTACCAAAGATAAATATATTAAAATGTTCACTGGCCCAAACCAAAGCAAGAGCCTCTTTCTCTGTTGGCTGTATGACTTGTGTCTTGTCTTTAGCATCATAATATCCTACTGTTTCAGTTTTTGTTAGTGCCTGCTTTAATTTTTCAAACGACTGATTTTGATTACTATTCCAGTATTTTTCACCTTTTCAACGTGGAAATCGGTGTACATTGCAATGTGTTTTTTTTTTATTTTTTGCGTCAAGTAGTTATTCTGCTATAGAGCTCATCCATTTTACCTCTTGTTTTTTACATGACCTTCTCCCAGTGGTTTTAATATTGTGTTTTCGAAGATCAGCCGAGGTCTCTTACCGCTCACTCTTCCATTATAATTCGTTTTTGCTATTTTTTCATCACTCATTCTTTCGACGTCCCCAAACTAGCTGAGCTCGTTCTTCTTCATTTTCACCGTGACATCCTCGCTAGTACCTAACTGCCATTCTGTTTATCTTCATTGCCGATTCGATCAATCAAGCTGACTCCGCCTATCCTACGAAGAGATCGCACCTCCACGGCATTCAATTTTCTTTCATTCTTCTTCTGTAATACACACATTTCTTTGCCGTATAACAGCGTCGACCAGCACTGCATTATGTACGCCAAACGCACAGCTGTGCTAATGTTTCGCCGTCTCATCAATGCAGCTAAGGCCCCGTTAACCCTGTTACCGGCAGCAATACGCCTTTCCACATCCATCTCGTATCTTCCATCTCTACTGAATATACTTTCCAAATATACTTCATTCATTGAATGTGTTAAATTAAAATTTTTAGAAAATGTAAAAAAAATAAACATAAACATAAAAACAGCGGGACTTGAAACCGTATTAAGGATATGTGTACTTAATGTTAATATAGTTAATTTAATTAGTTAAAAATATGAAAAAAAATATTCTTAATATTACTTGAAAATTATTTATTATTTGAAAATTCAAAATATAGTTTCAAATTTTCATTTCTCTCCATGGCTGTTTAATGTTGTACGAGTATATCGTCGGATTTTCTGTGTAGAGATAGAGAACCTAGTGTTACTATGGGTATAGTCAGAATCACGTATGGCATAGTAGTCAAAGCGCTTGGACGGCTTTCTAGAGGCGCGAGTTCAAATTTCGCTTCGTTCAATTATTTATACATTTATTTTATAAAATTTTGCTTTGGAATAACATTTTAAAAATATCTGAAATACTATTTAGACAATAAACTTCTAGACAATATTATACACTTTTCTAGTTCATCACAATTTAAAATTGTATCCAACATCTAAAGATTTACGTATATAGAAATTTTCTTTTGATACAATTTAAATCAAATACAGCGACAGATAGTTGAAGCTTGAAATTAGTGGTACATGTTTTTTTTAACTTCACAATGAATCCCACACATAGCAGAGTAGGCAGAGAAAATCTAGAGTTAAGAAATTTCGTTCCCATTATGGCATTTTCGCTTCCCAATTTCTGCTCAACGCCACGCTTTGCCTCATTACCGCCGTGTGGAATTGAACCCGCAACCGTGTTAACCGTCGCACGTTTGCGCCTCTGGGTCACCCCTGGTCTCAATTTTAAGTCTTAAAACGAGTATACACATTCAACATGTAAAGCATTACGTCACAAAGAAAGCTAATCTCCATTTGAAACAATTTCAATAAAACACAGCGACACTAGTCGACGGTAGTTGAACCATGAAATGAGTAGTACATGTGTTGTTTAGATATTCATCTTATTCTATTCTATTCATTAATCTACTTGTCTTGGATGTGGGGAAGGAAATAGTAATGATTAGTGTCACTTTTGTATTTTATTTTACTTTTACTCTTATAGCTGTTTATTTTTAAGTAGATATAAGTACTCGAAACACACAGAATATGTCGAGGTGGCAGATTCTGGGTTAGATTCCCACTCGGAAAATGTATATAAAAATTATAGGGAACATATATATATTGAGGGCGGTCGTGGCGCAGCGGCACGAGGTGTGACTGCAAAACCGACTGGTTGTAGGTTCGATCCCCACTCGATGAGATGAAATATTTACTTAAATTTATATTTCCATTTTTTCGCTCTGGTGTCGAGATTAAGCGCGGCGTTGAGTTCTGCCACTCAACACGCAATGCCTCCAAAATTCGGCAGAAAGTGGGGAACGGAGTGTCTGAACTAGGTTCCCTCTGCCTACCCTGCTGTGTGCGGGATACAGCGTGAAGCTAATTTAATTTAATTTATATATATATTAGGGAAAGTAAATGTCTTAATGGAAACGGAATTTTTTAACTTCAGATTTTCTGCTATATACGGGATACGGTGTGTAGCTTAAAAATAAAAAATGTGATGAAACATACACAGGTGTGACAAAGTTATAGCACTTTGTTCTTGAGAGTCTAACTCCTTTTACTATGGAGTTGTGTATAAAATGTATATAATATTTCGGAATAGAGCTAGTAGATACAGTTTTTAGGTGTTATATAGTTTTTTTTATAAAACAAAGCTTACATAATTCATTATATAATGGTTTTTTTTTTTGTTTATATGTAAATTTAACTTTTCAATATTTAAGGAGATATATATTTAATCGAATTTCTATATATTCTTTGTGTGCTTTCTATCGTCTAACGTTCTATTGTGCCTTATTTCTGAGGTCAAACGTGAGATACACATTAGTTTTAACAACAGCAAGCAAGTTTTACAACTGTGCTGTATACAAAATAGGTAGCTTAAAACTTTAACAGCTTTTTACTAATTTAACCACTTACTAATTTACTAACTTACTACTTAACTTACACTTACTAATTTAACACAGTTTCGGCTCTATTGTCATACTAGCCCAGTGTCCAACTGTGATCGTGATAATTATGTGTTCGATTCTCGCTCGGAGATTAATTATATATTTTTTTCATTTTCCGGCTCTATTAGATAAAGTGCAATTTCTTGAAAATTAGGCGAAAAAAAATGGAATGGAATTTCTTAACAATAGGCTGTCTCCCTACAACAAACAGCGTGACGATGACATTGACCATGCTTAAAATTATTCTCATTTTAATGTATTATGTAAAAAAGTTCACACTTTTTAGATACCGTGCAACAAACCATTGTGTTGCTAGTTTTTTGTATTCTTTTTCTTATTAGTGTGGAAAAGCAGTTAAATATATATTTGCGTTCTATTTTACATACCTAAATATATTGTTCATTGAATTATTATTAATGTAAATTTAATATTATGACTATAGTCTATGACAATATTACAAGTAGCTAAAGATAAAAATTTTAAAATATTTCTAAGGAAAAATTAAACTTAAGCTAAAACTATGAAAAGAGCTAACGAACGATCAGTCAAATAACGGGTACACTCTATATCGGTACAAAAAGACAAAATATACTTCCCGTCTTTACAATATAGAAGCGTAAGAAAATTCTATTTCGCAGATACCTTCTTAGAAATATTTTATGTTTCCAATATTCTGTCCTATTATTTACTTTACCGTTTTTAGTAGAACAGTAGTTTCGTAGAAGTGATCTTAATTGGCTTCTACGTAAAATCCTGTGATATCTATTAAGAAAGCTACCACCAGACCAGTAGATATTGGCCACATTTATTTATGGAAAAAGTCAAAGCAAACGAGCGTGCGGAGCACTTGATGGTAAATGATCACCGCCGCCCACGACCCCATGTGACACCAGAGGAGCTACAGGTGTGTTGTCGACCCTGGAAGTGGAGATAGATGCGCTTTTTGAAGATACCCAAGTCGTATCAACATGGAAATTTTACTGCAGGTAGGCTATTTCAAAATTTTGTGGCGCGTGGAAGGGAGTTCCTACGAACCCGCACCGTGGTCAGGTTCGTCTTAAAATATTCTGTTTTACTTACGTGATAGATCTGATAGGTGAACTAATGGAATCCAAAACATTATATATTTTTTAGATTGATTTATTATAACAAGTAGAAAAAATAAATATATTAAACTAACACTGAAATGGTATGAGATAAAATAGAATTTTATTATAAAAACAGTAAACTATTAATCTTCGATAGTATGAGAGCTTTTTTGTGTTGTGTGGATAATAATTTCTAGATAGCTAATTGAATTTATTATCAACTTTATATTACCACCATTGTTGTTTCATTAAGCATCTATATCTAAGGCGTATGGTTATGAATAAAAATATTTTTTATCTCGTCACTTAAAACTGCTCTAAGTTTTAGTTTCACACTGTATCCTGTGCGTAGCAGAGTAAGGCAGAAGAAACTTGAGAAGTTAGTGTTAAGGCACTCTGCTCCTATTAAGACATCTCCGTTTCCCACTTACCTTCGAATTCCTCGAGTATTGCGTGTTTTGCGAAACTCAACGCCGCGCTTTTGAGACTTTTTAGAGTCAAAATATGTATACTAGTAAAGAATAAATAAAAAAATCAGCTTCACGCTATATTCCGCACACAGCAGGGTAGGCAGAGAGCCTAGTGTAAAGACACTCCGTTCCCCACTTTCTGCGGATTTCTGGAGGCATTGCGTGTTGAGTGGCAGAACTCAACGCCGCGCTTAGCCTCGACACAGAGCGAAGAAATGGAAATATAAATTTAAGTAAATATTTCATCTCCTCGAGTAGGGATCGAACCCACAACCAGTCGGTTTTAAAGTCACAACTCCTGCCGCTGCGTCACGACCGGCCTCTATATTATGTATACTAGTAGCCTAGCAAATTTTCATTTTCATCGCCCTAATGGAAAATTATTTCAAAATTACACTACAATTTTAAGTATTTTATAAAAAAATTTAAAACATTGTTAATTGTTTCAACGCGACGGTGAAAGTCGAGATGAAATTAAATTCTCACCGAAAATTTTCATTTGCTTTAATAGTAATTTTGTGTTAATTGCTTAACCTGATACAAGGTCCCGGGAACTGTGACTGTTACTTGAGTGGAAATATAGATGAAATATTGCAGAATATAATAACTTTCTGTGTAATATAATATAGTTTTATAAAATAATTTAGTAGGTTTATTAATAAAGACATTTTGTGACGAAAATAGCTGTTAAAATCTGTAACAAAGTGTATTTTACGTAATTTGTCTTTTCTATTATGAGTGTTGGTACCCGAGAGGCGTTCAGCTTTATTTACCAGATCGGAAGAAATATTTTGCTTGAAATATTTTGATACTTAAAAATTTTGCGGGACTTGAACTCGCGTCTTTTGGAAACTGACCATTAAGCCATACGCTGTTTTCTTTTTGTTATATGCGTATTACACCTTACTTTCATTGTGAACATCTCTGTCTCTTCATTCCTGTGAATGATAATTTGAGATGAGAAAAAGAGGTTTTTAAAATATTATTCCATATTCAGCAAATTTAAATTTAATTTAAAAAAATCCGTTCTTCAAACGGTTGAACAGACTTTCATAATACATCGTTTTTATGTCCTGTCCACACACAACCCTACACGCCTGCCCAGCTACGTGCGGGATAGATAGCAGAGTAAGCAGAAGGAACTCGGGAACTCTGTTCTTATTAAATCACTTCTGTTGCTCACTTTCCACCGAATTCTAGAGGCATTTTGCAATAGGCAATTAAGTTATTTTTAAAGTAAACTTAATATTTTATGAAATATAATTTAATAATTTTGAACATAACAAAGCTATGCAAAACGTCGCTTTGCAATTAATCCTGACATCGGTAACTGGGATGATTTTAATTTTATTATTGAAATAAAATAACTTATAATAATTTAGTTTATTCTAATGATGAATTGAGATCATCGTGGCGCAAGGGCACAGCGTCTGACTGTAAATGAGACTGTTGTGGGTTCGGTTGGACAACTAAATTATTTCCATTTCATCGCCCTGGTAACAAGTCAAAGCGCAGCGTTAAGTTCCGCCATTCACCATGCAATGTCTTGAAAATTGGGAAGAAAATGTATAGTAATATAAACAAATAAAATATATTTTTTTACATATTTAAAGTATTTTAGTTTACCTTGTTAGCAAAACATTAGAATAATCATATTCTTAAAAATGTTTCCTTTGAATATTTCAGGCTATACAGAAATTCCTTCATTAAGCACTTCTCGAACAAACTAAAGATTATAATGGTAAGTAAAAACTTTTTTTAATAATGGCATCATCATGAAACTTAGCACTTCCGCGTATCACAACTCGAAGTAGAACTCGAAATTTACTTTTTTTTGTTTTTAAACAATGTTTTGATAGTCATAATACTGTAGTCAGGTAGACTAGACTATATGTATTCTGTCATTTAAGAGCGTAGAAATATTACACCATTACATATTTTTAATATTATAAATTTTACTCTAATATAAAATTTATTTATATTGAACATAGTTGGAAAATTATTATCGAAAAATTAATACAGTGTTTTAAATCTCTATATATAACGGTTAAAATTACAACTATGTTAAAAATAGAAGAAAATTCAAACTTATCGTATCGTAACCTCATGACTACACCTCATAAAGTCTAGTTGCTAAGGAATAGGTACTGTTAACGTTATCTTTAATTTACCGTTGCAATTACACGTAATTATTTCTTATACGCATAGAAAAACAAATGCGAGTTTTTGAAATTTTATTACAATATATTAATATTTCACGCTGTATCCCGCATATACCGTGATAGTCAGAGGGAACATTGTATTAAGACACTCTGTCCCCCACTTTCCATCAAATTTTCCTGTCATTGCATATAGAATGGTGTAACTCAACGCCGAGCTTTACCATATTACCAGAGAGAGGAAATGAAATAATACGTTCCCGAGAGTAAGAATCGAACCCACAAACGTTATGCAATGATTGCCTCTACAACAATTGTAAGCCATAACCATGTCCATTACCTGTGCACAATGCTAATCAATCATCGACCTTTGCTAAAGAAAATTTAAAACATTTAGTATTTTAAATAGTTTCCAATTTCATCGTCCGAGGTTTTGATCGCCAGGACCACATGATCACAGCTTTTTTTTAGTATTGTCCAGTTTTTAGCCAACTTCAAATAAAATATGTTCTATGTTCGACACCTATATATACTTTTCATGTACGTCGATTCATTTGTAATTTTTTGACTAATTTCCAAAATATTATTTAAAAAAAAATATTACGATATCAAATTACAAACCTTTATTAGATAATACTGTCGGCTTTACTCAAATATAATATGTATGTATATGAAACGAGTTTTAAACTGCATTAAAATTCTTATCGTAGTTTGCAATACCCAAGCGTGTATAGCTGCGAGTCTACTTTGTTTTACAAGCATACTTACTATGTAAAGACACCAGTATTTAACCAGTAACAAAGTGGTATATTACTTACAAACTATAATAAATTTGACCAGTTAAACAGAAAAAAGATTGCTAGTGTCGATGTAATATGAGAAATCTAGATTTATCCTGATCCTTATAATCATGCATTCTGTCATCTGTTAACATATTCGATTTCAACTTCGTAAGTCTAGTCGTTTCGTTTGTACGTTGTCTGTCAGAATAAAATAAAATAAAAGAAATATTGTTTATGTATATCCTTTCACAATTAAAAAAGAGCTGAAGATCTTCAAATGGCTGTACATATATTCTTGAACTATTCTCGATGAAGTCAACTATTAAATAAAAATATGACTATATTTTCCATAAATTATATTACTATCCTTACTTGTTCAACGCTAAAGGCACGAGTTACAATCTCGACATACTTCTGATGCCGAGTTTCTCATAATGTACCTCATTATTTTCATGCACGTACGTTTCTGTAAGTATTTGGGTACTGTGGTGGTATGTTTGTTATCCTGCTACTGTGCTATCGCTTCTTAGAATTATACAGGTCAAAAATTGATTTAGTAAGGAATAATGATTGATGATTGCAATTTTACACTTCTTGAGAGTGGGATCTAAGTCTATTACTTTAACTTTATTTTATATAAAGTTAAAGTAATAGACTGAGCCCCCAGACCTACGTCATTATAGCAAAGCTCAAATTTTGAAGATTAATAGTCTAAAATGTAATTAAGACTGTATGTGTACTTACTAACTTGAAAGGGGGGTTCTTTCAGAGATAGCGCTAACTTAAGGTACACGTTCACCTACGTTAAAATAGAAACGCTCATATTTAAATATGTTTTTAAGAATAATTTTAAAAATGTTATTATGAGATAGGACATTTTAACAGATGCTTATAACGTCTAACAGCGCAGCGGCTATCGGCGCGGATTTAGTAGTCGCGACCCGAGTTCAAATCTATCTTTTTGCACATTGATTTTTATTTTATT
>DWQW01009422.1:0-12967 GCA_018249695.1 Heliconius erato demophoon
GAATGAATGATGAAGGTATAAAGGGGGTTGGAAAATTCTCTGCGGTGTATTTTACTTACACAGCTATCTAACTTTTCCTCTTGCGAGGTTACAGAAGCAAGAGCAATTGCGTTTCATAAGACCACTTACAGCGTTTTAAACAGTAATACTACGTATATGTTATGTTTAATTTAAAAAAAAACGGTGTCGCAGTTGCATTTTTATATTATAAAATAAATACATTTTAAAGTAAACAAATGTAGTAAATCTTTTTAGATGACAACAAGGTTAAGTAACAAATTTAAATGAAGGTTAACCAAAAATTAAGTGATTTTTTTTAATTAAAACTCAAAACAAATAAATAATTATTTACAGTCTTTTAAATAACTATTAAAATAAGACGAGTATTGAATTTAGTAATAGTCAAAGTCACAGATTGATACTAAGTTCGAAGGTAAGAAGCAAGGATGGGGAAATGAAGAAGTTACGTTGAAAGCTTAAGTGATTTGTACCCTGTGGTCAGAGTTTAATTATCATATTTAGAAAAAATGATTAAATAATGTTATATATAATCACTATATACGTAATATTAATTGAGAAAAATAATATGATTGACTAAAATTAAAATTTATTTGTATTATGTGTTCATTTGTATTTGTATGTTCAGCAAAATAAATTATATTAGCTATATATAATTTCATCAAAACGAATCCTACATTTCAGCTCAAAAAAAAATTATTAATGTGACAAACGTTACAAAAATTATATAATGCTAGACTCGCCTACTCACACATGTATGTATTGCAGGTTAGAACACAAAACGTAACGATATTAAATTCGATTTCTTTAAGTTTTCACATTATAAGTTAGGAAAAAGGTTTCTCTGTAGCTTCAAATAATACATTTATAAATCTATAGGAGTTATTAAGATTTTAAAGCTGTCATGCACATACGTATAAAAGATCCCTATAATCTCTACTATATATAGGATATAAGACTTGTATGTATCTTCTTATAGTATTGTGTATACAATACTTGCTTTAAACTCGATAATATAAATGAGAGATGTAGTATATCGGTGCCGAGTTCTATGTACAATCGGGATAAAATTCTAACTTTAAATTTCATTCGACATTTTTTTAGGTCTAGGTTTTATTATATTTGCATGTTGGTGTACTTTCAGATTGCACTAGACTATTAGGTTGATATTTAATTTGGTGACTGGTGGTAAAAAATAAAAAAAATCTCAAAACAAAATTTAGAATGTTATATCCGAGTGAAAATAGAACTCGGCGTCAATATCGTTAAAATCTATAACAAAACACCCATAAATTACATTTTCAAAAGAAAATGAGAAATAAATGTTATTATTATTAATACAAACGTTTTAAATATACTTTGCTATTTCTAAGAAACTTGTGTTCTCAACATATGTCTTTCCTCAAAGCTATAAATACATCATATGTAAAACTGTCGCTCGCAATAGACGCAACGTATATAATAAAGACGTCGTTTCCACAATTATTTTCAGGCAGCGAGTCGTATTGCATAATGTATAACCTTTACACCATGACTTTATGCTGTAGTCTGTCCTTGCCGAACTAGGTCGACGATATCCCTGTTATATATACTCGTATATACACTGAAACTAAGTTCAGGGATTATTTTGGACTTTTTCAAATCAGAATTATTTTAGCAATCCATGATGCATACCCGCGAACTCGCGAACGGTTCCCAGGAGGCGCGGGTTCGAGTCCCGCTACGTTCAAATTTTTATACGTTTTCTAAATAAGTATTTTTCTTTCCTAAGTGTGGAATAACACTAAAATGTTTAAAAATCCATGATCAGTTCATGATAACTGTTGTTGAACTTGCAAATTGCCTAGCACTATCTTTTTAACATTTTTTATTGTCTATAATCTACATATACCTATCGAAAATAAAATGAAGAAGCGTAAAGATAAAAAAAAATTGGGACATAAAAATGATTGATCAGCACTTAATAATCATCAAACAAACATCAAAATACATTGATCAATTTACCCGAGATTAAATAATAAATAAGCCTAGATACTTAAGCAACTACTCCTAACATTTGCAGTACTCATTGACATACTTTAAAAAGTGAAAACCTTGTTTAAAATTTAGTTCAACCCTGTTATTGACTAATTATGTACAGGTTTTAATAAGCAGTCAAAGGCGGTTAGTATCGATTATTACAAAGGTCAAGTTAGGTTGCCGGCAGGTAGACTACTACTTGAATTTAACCTTTATATCATTTAGTAAGTAATGTGGCGCTCTAATAACTTGTGTGTGATATTTTTTTTATATACATATCTCCGTTGCCCATTATCCCCCGAACTCCGGTGGCATTGCGTGTTGAGGTCCGAACTCAACGCCGCATTTGGTCTTGGTACAAGAGCGAGGAAAATTAAAATCGTAAAAAATTTCATTTTCTCGAATGGGAATCTGATCCACAATCTTTTTTTTCCTTTTTTTTAGTAAAATTGTCCTAAACAAAAACAGTTGCTATTGAAATATAGCGAGAACACATGATACTATTTTTTCTTAAATATCAAAAAATGTATAGATTATCCATACATATCAAATGTACCAAGTTTATAAAAAAAAAGTTTAGTTTATACTACTAATATTATAAATGTGAAAGATTAATCATTTGTAAGAACATTTGTTTGTTCGACTTTCACGCAAAAAGTAAAAAACGGATTTAGATGAAACCTTCACCGTAACATAGCTCTAACATTAAAAAAACACATGGGCTAATAAAACAAATGGCTAACGGGCAAAGCCGCGTTTTGATCGCAAGTGTTACATATTTTACTTAATACGCTCACACACTTGTCTCAAAACGACACAAACTGTAATACAAAAACACTCTCGGTCTGTGTTTCTGTATCACAGTTTGTGTCTCGATCCTGGCGGTGTTCTCGGAACGATCGCTGCAAGCCATTACGATTATTATCACCGCTTATTGGCGTCATAGCTAGCACTTCACACTAGAATTATATGGCTTCGAATTATTTATTGGTAGTTCGCGATGAATTATTTATCCTATTCTATTAATACTGGTTCGCGAGTAACTGATAAAACTGGCGGTTCAACGAACTCGTGTTACGCTTTAATCACGACATGCGTTTGGCAAATCTACAAGAACAATCAATTTAAAATTAAATTTGCGAGGCCAATATGTGTGTGTGTTTTTTGCGTTATTATTAGTTTATCTCCCACGGAATGTGTACATCGTGTATTAATAATAACAAACTACGTCATATAAATTTGTTCCAAAGTTTTTTTTTGAAATAAATTTCGGCTTCACGCTGTATCCCGAACACAGCAGGGTAGGCCGAGGGAACCTAGTGTTTAGACACCTAGTGTTTTTTGTGTGTGTAGACACTCCATTCCCCACTTTCTGCCGAATTCTGGAGGCATTGCGTGTTAAGTGGCAGAACTCGACGCCGCGCTTTGCCTCGACACCAGAGCAAAGAAATGGAAATATAAATTTAAGTAAATTTTTCATCTCCTCGAATGGGGATCGAACCCACAATTAATCGGTTTTACAGTCACAGTTTGTGCCGCTGCGCTACGACTGGCCTCTTTATTATTTTAAGTTTGGTTATTTTTTTTATATACAAACATTTTTAGGGCATAAATATAAATTATATTAGCTATGAATAAAAACGACATTTTGAATTTGATTTCAGAGTTGAGAGCGGTTTATAAGCTCGGCCCTAAGATATTGAATGTTAAAATTTATAACCAAAACAGAAAATTGAGAAACAAGCTTTCATTCAGAATTAATGTACCATATACAAATACAAAAGACCAAATAATCACGATTACGACTGTTGTCAACAGTTACACAATAAGGGCAAAGTTCTTTAAGTTCAGTTAAACATGGTGATGACGTGCGCCTCAACACTGTATAAATGAGTCACGCGTCTGCCTCTGACGTATCGTCAGTTCGTATGTTTAAGCGAGTGTGACCTGGATTGTTAGCGGGTTAACGACTGGCCCTGACTCCCCAAGTCTCCTGGGAAAAGCTGTGAGCACGATTCCCCAAGTTGTTATACCACAAGCGGACCGAAACCTGAACTACATTATATTATTATTGATTTAGCGTTAAGCTTACGTATGTACATATAGTTGTTCAATATACACATGTCTAAAAATGTTTATTTAATAGAATTAGACAAAATACGATGTTTAATTTCGATTTCCAGCAAGCAGATAAGTCTCTAGATAAGCAGGAATCAAAATTTAAATATGATCTATTATATTATTGAGGCCGGTCGTGGCGCAGAGGCAAAAAGTGTGACTGTAAACGCAACTGGTTGTGGGTTCGATCCCCACTCGAAGAATGGAATATCTATTTATATTTCCATTCCTTCGCTCTGGTGTCGAGACTAAGCGCGGCGTTGAGTTCTGCCAGTCAAAACGCAATGCCTCCAGAATTCGGCAGAAAGCGGGGAACGGAGTGTCTTAACACTAGGTTCTGCCTATCCTGCTGTTTGCGGGATACAGCGTGAAGCTGATTTTTTTTTTATCTTTTATATTACTTACCCCACAATATGCAGGAATTTGAAATATAGTATACCAATATGTATAGTATACCATAATGTATAACAATAAATATTACATATTTCTTTTAAAATGTATTCCCAAAATTACAAATACGCAATACCCATATTTTAGTGTGGTTTTTACAACAAGGAACCTTTGATACCACCACTTCCTTGAACATTTTTGATTGCGCATACAAATCTGTATGTGGAGCACGCACGGCTTCTTAATGCACCGACGACAGCCGTAGTAAATAAATTAGGGAGGAAACAACAAGAGGCCACGGGTGTACAGTGATGTCACACGAGTACGAAACCGACAAACAAAACAACACAAGTGCACCGAACTTTGAACGTCACTAGACTTGCGCAACGACCGGTGGGTAACAAATCATAATTGAAGCTACGGAGGCGAAACATGAGAATCTATTATAACTACATTAGGGGCGTCGCACGTACGGCGTGTAAGGCCGTGTGCACACTGGTAGAACAAAATTAACCAACCAACCAACCAAGTTAAATCGTCAGGAATTTGTTTAATGTTAAAAAAATCGTGTGTTTTGTTTGTGTTGGTTCAACAATGGGAAGTCGACAAAAGGCCGTCCAAGTTTCACGGCTGCGACGGAGGGAAACAATGCAGCGTTTCTGTGCGGCCGAGTGACTCATTCTACCCGCTTGGGTTGGCGCTTATTAAATAGAAACTCAATATGGTGTTCGAATAAGTTCTACTAAAACGTTCGGTGTATCGAGTGACGTTAGAAGAATATTAGACATTTGATACGTCGTCGGCGGTTTTTTAAAAGTCACGCTGGCGGGGCAAGCGGGACGCACGCCCAATAACACGCGGAAGTCTGTCATCAATCAGCGACTAGATAAAGGAGATGTCGAACCCCCCGTGACGCGTGCCGGAAGCCGCCGATTCAGCTAACGTGTCAAGGATTTTATGTTACAACATGTCCATTGTAAAAGTTTCAACGTAAGTATGGTATAAAGTTACTAGTCATGTCAAAATCGTTGAGAGAAAGTTCTTTGATCAGGTCGCTGAACAGAACTTAATATGTATTAATTACTATTTCACGCTTAAAAGCAGTGACTATTTGTTTCTGCATTTATTATATTTAATACTGAATTTATTATATTAGACAAACGTGCCTAGCGACAGAACATTATGCATGTGGGTTCGAATTCTACTCGAAGTAAATTTTATATTTCATAATTATTATCCTAAATTGTTATCCTAGCCCGGTGCAGCGACTTGTTTCCTGTTTTACATCAGTAATCAACATTTGGAAAGGAAGTAGAAATCGAGAATTATAAATTAGATAACATATTCAATATAAGCAGAAAAAACATTGTCCACACCACGAAAGACATCTCGTAATCGTGTACAGATAAAAAAAATATACAAACAAAATATTGTAGAAGCGAAATAAATAGTAATATCATTACTTCAATCATTAGCATTGATCAATATTGTTGATAGTATTGAGAACAGAAACCTCCGTATAAGGACCAGTCAGTTAGTCATTATTAATTAGCTGATTCATACTTCGAAGGCTACACCTACGTCCAGACGGTGTCCATCAATTAAAACTGAGAGCTTCCGTAGAATAACAAACGATATTGGACTCGTTTTAACTTGTAATTAAAGGTCGACATGATGCAGTATATCTTCTCTCTAGTTATTTATGGAGTAACGGGAGTGTAAATCGCTATAATGATAAATCACTTTGTTCTGTTTCAACATATTTTGAGACACTGAGACTGGATATCGGTTGTCAGAGTGGCAGTTGTGCTAAAATCAAGACAAATATACGCAACATAAATATTAATTTACGTATGTTCCACTTCGAAGGGGAAGGCAAGATTCGAGGCAAAGCGCGGCGTTGAGTTCTACCACTCAACACGCAATGCCTCCAGAATTCGGCAGAAAGTGGGGAACGGAGTGTCTTAACACTTGATTCCCTCTGCCTACCCTGCTGTGTGCGGGATACATTGTGAAGCTGAAAAATAATAAAGGCAAGATTGCTCTAGGTGGCGCGCATATATTTTAAAAATATTTTTACTTATACACACAATAGATATGAATTTATTATGTATTGTTATATTATTCTAACATGACCGTGATGCGAATACTGGTACATTGTTACTATTTCAATGAGTGTTGTGATTCAATGTTTATGATCACAATATGTCACGACAAAAAATTTAAAACGAGGGAACTGATAAGATGTTTAAACAACTAAAATAATAATATTGTTTATCTGTTTTGCTCTGAAAAGATAAACACAACAACTTTACTACTGACATATTATTCCATAAACATCAATTTGATAAATGCTTGAGGATCGACCTAAGACATTCAGTACATGTTAGCTAAAGTTATATTTCGGCTGAGTTTCTCATACTCTTTTAATAAATAATAAGTGCTTTACATAAATTTATTTGTGAAAATGAGGTCAGGTTCAACATTGAGAAAAAATCTTAAAAGACTTTAAAGACAAAGGCGAATTCGTATGCTCATTCACACCGTCACAAAAAATTGGGATCTAAAACCAAACTACTTACAGATTGAGCACAATTAGTGCTTTCCATTGTATTGAGCGATTCGAGGATAAAAAAAACCAAAATGGAGAGAATGGGGCGAATAGAGTTAGCGGCGATTCACAAATATTATTAGGCGAGAACTTTTCATCGGACCGGAACGGACTAAGCCGAGTATTTGGTACGTGTATGGTATGGGTAAGCGATTGATGTACCTACTAACAATTTTCTTAGCGCACAACGTTTCAAGTAACGTAATTGATTTCGTTCATATAACATGAACATATGATATGACCTAATAAACAGTTCTAGGTAATATCTACAGAAAAAAAATCAAAGAAATGTAATAATAACAAAAGGTACGGACCATAAATCTGTAGTGTAAGTAAGAATTAAAATAAAAAAAAGACCTAATAAACACTTGAACTTATAAAACAAGGCGACTGATTTATATTTAATGTTGTTTTTAGTTTTACTCTGCACCTAACAGAATAGGCAGAAGGAATTGGAGAATCAACTAGCTTCACTCCGGCACTCCGTTAAGACACTCCGTTCCTATTAAACATTTCCGTACCCGTTGTGGCCCTGGCCTCTTTTTATATCTTTATAACAAAAATTCTCTAATTATATTCTTATATTATATTGAACCGATAACATTATAATTATTATGATGATAAAGAATACTTATAAGTATTTACAATTGACGTCTCGTTTGTTACACATACATACAGCCAATTTCTCGATATCGAGTATCAAAACAATTCATAAAAATTTATTTATAATACAATGTTGTGGAAATATCAAAATATTATGGCTAACCGCACGTAAAACGCATTACATTTCGGGTCTAAGTAATTTATTAACACATATTAGTTAGTATTTCTCCGCTCTGGTGTAGAGTGGCGTTAAGTTTCGACACTTCTGCCGGAGTGTCCTAACACTAGGTTTTCTCTGCCTACCCTACTGCGTGAGGTATACAGCGTGAAGCTAACTTTAAAAATGAATATTCTGAACGTATCATTTAAGCTAATTATCCACGTATCAAAGTTTAATTAATATCGTAGTAGAAGCACTTCTAACACCGTGTTGCTATATTAATTTACAATATACGCTTTAGTACAAGTGTTTAATTAGTAATTTATATTTAGTTTAACACCTTTTGTTACTGTGTGTATTATATCGCGTTAGTGATAATTATTTAAAAAAATATTCTAAACACAATTTAATGACCAGTATTTTTAATAAACAATATTTTATAAAATCAATAAAACAAAAAATGTATTAGTATTTATGTATATTGTTAGAGGCCAGTCGTTGCGCGGGGGTACAAGTGTGGGACTGTAAGCCCGACTAGTTGTGGGTTCGATCCCCACTCGAAAAAATGATCTACTTACTTAAATTTATATTTTCATTTCTTCATTTTGGTGTCGAGGCAAAGCGTTGAGTTACAGTCAACACGCAATACCTCGAGAACTCGACGCGAAATAGGGAACGGAGTGTCCTAACACTAGGTTTCCATTGCCTACCCTGCTGTGTGCAGGATTTTATACTATTTTGAACTCGTAGTGCACTTGTTTGGACGTTTACGGTGCAGTCACTGACTGATAAGGGCAGCCCTAAATCGATGATTCACTTCCTATTTGGTATCATAGCACTAAAAAGCAATTGATTAGATATATGATAACTGTATCTTATACTTGAACGTTATTTATTATAGTTATTTACTTTAAGTGAGACAGTAGATACCTGAGGAAATAAAATGTTCATTGTATAATTTCAGAACGTACTTTTTTTACTGTATCGCGCATGCAGTATAGCAAGGTAGGCTGGGGGAGGTTAGTGTTAGAACACTCCGCTCCCTAATTTCCGCAGAATTCTGGAGGCATTGCGTGTTGAGTGGTCGAACTCAACGCCGTGCTTTCCCTCAAAACCAGAGTGAAGAAATGAAAATATTAAATATGTGATTTGCTCGAGTGCAAATCGAATTCACGCCCCTGCGCCACGACGAGCATTTTTTTGAATTCATAACAAAATCAAATAATCGTATAGTAGCTGTATGTAATACACATAAAACGTATAATGTGTTTCTAAACTATACACACACACTTTCTTAACGACGATCAATATAAAAATTTAACACACATATGTAAAATATTGTGTACCTACTAATAATTATTATCTGTGGGCACAGACTTAATCGCTCAACCCATATTTTATGATAGTACTCGCAATTTTTAAACAAACTCAGGGCGCCTGGCATTGCTACAAGTGTAAACATGACATGATTTATGATTCATATCTCTCGCTCGAACTGAGTGATAAATTTAAAATAACGTTATACACGTATGTGCGCTTATGTAGATTTCCCAAACACAAGTAATAGTGAAAAAATATGAATAATCTAAAAGAAGTTTCTTTTTTACATATCCACGCTGTATACAGCAGGGTAGAAAGAGGTATCTTAGTGTTAAGACACTCCGTTCTGGGTAATACACGTATGTGTGCTTATGTAGATTTCTCAAATGCAAGTAATAGTGAAGAAAAATGTGAATAATGTAAAAGAATTTGTTTCTTTTTTATATATTCACGCTGTATATAGTAGGGCAGGAAGAGGTAACTTAGTGTTAAGGCACTCCGTTCTGGGTAACGGACGACTTTCCGTCGAATTCTCGAGGCATTGCATGTTGAATGGCGGAACTTAATGCCACACTTTTGAATTGGTTGGTACCAGGCATTTAACGAAAATATTAATAAATAATAATTCATTCTCCCAAGTGAGAATTGAACCCACAACCGTCGCGGTTCAGTCACACGCCGGTTCTTCCGAGCCACGACGGCCTCAATCGTACAGAATTTAAATCGTCCCTAATTATGAACATTAATAATATTAATACAATCATAAACATGACAATGATGAAATATTATAAGCAGTCATCTACTAGTGCGCCCGCTTAAATATAATCAATACACAATGTCTACAAATATTTTGTCTACGCTAGTACTAATAAAAATTCAGCAGAAAATGGAGAACGGAAGGTCTTTACACTAGGTTCCCTCTACCTACCCTGATATATGCGGGACACAGCGTGAAACTGAAAACAATCCATTTAAATTGTATACTTAAATATAAGATACAAGAAATAGAACACAGTATTGAAATACGATAAAGATGTGTTTAAATCTTTTACGACGTAAACGGCTCTTTTAGGCAAAATGGCTGTATTCAGGGGAGCGAAGCATCAGGGATTATGGGAGGAACTAAACAGTGAGCCGTTTCGGTAGCAAGGCAAACGAGCCAATTACTATTAACTGGTCCATTCTATCGACGGAATACCATTTAGAGATAAAATTGCCGTTGCTTTTACGTGGAGCTAAATATATAATGACAGAAACAAGTTTATTTATTATAAAATGTAGTACAACTACAGTAAAAAAAACCTTTTTTTGTGCGAAATTCCATTTTAGGATTAGTATGTACTGTCTATTTTAAATTTCTACATATCATGTAAAAAATTAAAATAGCTGTCTATTTTTAATTACTAGATAAATATCACTTAGGAGCATTAAATTACATATTCGAATGCAAAGACTATTTACTCAAGAAGATAAGTTTATTTACAACTTTTAATTATAGAAGAACATACGATAAAACAAGCATATCCCGAAAATATCCTAAGGTGATCTGCATTTAAACATCCAAAGATAAAAATAAACAGTATACCTTTATATGGTATGGGTAGCGTGTCCAATGATTGTACGTGAGTTCTAAATATATAAACACGTGTTCTGTAACAAGGGCCGGTTGCATACTATATATACGCAGGATACCCAGGACAGTCGTAAAGAGGGTGTTTTATTCGATGTGGAGCCACACGAAAGTATTATAAATTCATAGCAAAGTCTCACATAGGTGACGCTAAATTTACATACAGATACTTTAGTCCAAGCAAAATATAAAATATTTCGAAACACCACAAACAATACAATTACAATACATTTTATCACGATACATATTTAGATTTTAGCGGCGTTGAGTTCTGCCACTCAATAGGCAATGCCTCCAGGATACGGCAGAAAATGGGGAACGGAGTGTCTTAACACTAGGTTCCCTCTGTCTATCCTGCTATGTGCGGGATACAGCGTGAAGCTGAAGCTGATTGATTTAAATAAGATAAAAAAACTTGCCGGTAACCATCATCACCTAGTTATTTTACCCACTTACCCACTCTTTATTTAGACAGTATAAAAAAAATATTTACAAACTGTCCTGGACACTTAGTCAGTGCCAAAATGTATTATTCGTGCGTCAATACTCTTGATTTCGTATTCATTATCAGTCATTATCAAATGACTGGGCGACAGACCAAGCAACGATTACTGATGAGATGGACGCACACCCAATGTAATGTTAATTGAGTTTGTTTCCACGCCGTCTGATGCGGGCTGGAATTTGTATTGTTTGACTGTGGGTAAATTTTGTACGAACCTTGTCTTGGGCGATTTAAAATCTCTGTTACTTTCCTTTTTATTACCAACCTATAGCTAGTGAAACACAGCATTCTTAAATCTTAGAAACTAGATATGTATGCATATTTATTTTCTTCTACAAAAATATATTTTTTTAAGCAAAATATGTAATATATTTGACAGTGAAGTGTGTCCTTATAAAGTATGAAACTAACAGTTCTAATGATTTGGTCGATACAAAAAAATCTATTGTCTCTTGATTTACAATATGAATTGCGTTTTCGGCTACTTAAAGTTCGTTAAATCGTTAAATCACTAGATCTATCAGATACAATTTGGCTTTGTGAAATAAAATAAAGTGCTCCCTCGGGATAGGGGACAAGGGGAGTCCTAATAATAGCAACAAGTTTCCCAGGCTGATATTTATTTAATATTATGAAACAACCTCTAGTATACTACAAAATAAATAAGTAACGAATCATTTTCTTACTGGATTTATTTATAAGAAAACCACTACGAGGTAAATATATTTTTAAGCATGTAAAGGAATCAATGAATTTCGGTATTAGATATATTAATTCAAGGAGGCATATTACATCAGTAGCATTAATAGAGTATTATTTAGGTGGACTACTAAATTAACCATATGGATCTCCATTATATTATTCTATTTTTGTAATTGATAAATTTATAGCAGACGCCCACAACGATGCTATTAATATCAAATGTAATAACTTCAACTATACGCTAAGTAAATATTTTAATGTAGGTTGTATAAATAATGATGTCAACGTGCTGCAATTGGGTCTTCTCTAGAATAACAAAACGGTTGCCGATTCAAATATGATTTTGAAATTTAATATTAACAGTATCAATGAAGCCAGTCATGGCGCAATGGCACAAGCGCGTGACTATAAGCGCGACAGGATGTGGGTTCTATTCCCACTCAAGAAAACGAAACATTTAATATTTTCATTTCTTCGCTCTGGTGTCGAAGCCGAGCGCGGCGTTGAGTTTCGCCACTCAACACGCAACGCTTTAAGAATACGGTTGATAATGGCTAAAGCTTAGTGTTAAGACTCTTCCCTCCCTCTGCCTCTACCATGCTTCATGCGGCATAAAAAAAAATATTCATATTTCAGGCCTGTTTAGGCAAAATACTGCTAAGGGATAGCTAAATTACCATATAGACGATAGTCTATGTTTGAATTTAAAGTGATACTAGAAGTGGACACAATTTCGTGACGTGGAACTATTCACAAAGAAAAAAATACTTACATAATCTACCGAAGCTAAGGGATAGGCGCTTCCTGAGCTTTTGCATTTTGCTCATAGCACCCCCCCTTTTTTCTCTCATTGTCACGCCTGTGGACAAAGAAAACGAATGGATAAAACAA